>OMLF01004332.1:2043-33659 GCA_900302615.1 Holocentrus rufus | reverse complement strand
AGAGAGAGAGAAAGAGAGAGAGAGAGAGAGAGAGAGAGAGAGAGAGAGAGAGAGAGCTGCACATGGTACAAAAGCACAAGTTTTTAAACACATCATTAATTTACCTTGCTCCTGAAAAACTGTGGCAGATGCACCCTGTTTTTTCCTGCGATAACTAAATGGTTTCTTAGTCGGAAGGGTGAGTTTGGAGCTCAGTAGTGCTGGTCGCCTCTCGCTGCCTGTGGGAACTACTGATACCGGAGCATGGGGCTTCTTCGGAGTTTTGTCTTCATCCCCCATCTGCCGATAGGCTTGGGTGATGTTTCCTCCTCTCTGATTGGCTTATTCCACACCATGCTGTATTACTGCATTCAAGGCCTGTATGAAAAATCGGAATTTGGACTTTACCAGCGCATGAATGACCCAGTGTCGTAGTAAACGACGAGAAACAATATTGTGAGGGAATATGGCATGATGAAGGCGAAGTCTGAATTTACCATGCTATTTTTACTTTAGTTTACTTTAAGAGTTTCCAGCAGGAAATATGTGCCAACATGTGGTGTATTTTTTTTTATTATGGTTTGCCTTTTGGTGTTTGTTGTATGTTTCTTTATACATCCTTGTTTCAGAATTTAGCTGCTATAGCAATTTAATAGTTAATAAACTAAATAAAACTTCGACTACACATTTGATGCGCGTTTTCTCCACAACATTTTGCCACAGCAATTCTGTGACACTAATTTTCTGCATTAAAACATAAATCCACCAATAAAGCTATTTTGTGACAGGTTCGATTTTCTCATTTCTCCTGAACAATACCACTTATATTTTCCACAAGTTGCAACAGAACGACTAAATTATAAAGCAGGAGCTTACAGGGAGTACTTGAAACCATCATTGCTTCACCAAGCTCACACCCACTCGTTGTGAAAAGCAGGACAATTACCCGACACCGTTGCTGATTGGCTTACAGTTTTCTTTATCTATGTAGAAGCCAATGACAAAATCACTCGATCCTTCAATGAGCCTCGTGCTTACCTTTCTGCAATTAGACTACATGTTGCTAAATTTAATTGTATAACATCATGATTACCAGTTCAGGGACATTTGCCTGTCCTTGGCCTATACGAATACCAATGACTTGTACTTGAAGTAGTAGAAAAACCTGGAAAAAAATTGGTATTGGCACATGATGAGTGGAGTTACGTTGCTGGATTTATCTTGTTATTGCACTATTTTCATTATTAATACTGAAGTGCATCCCATTGTAAAAACACATGTGAGAAGTGGGATGCTATAACAGCAAATAAAGGATACTGAAAAGAGGGTTTAGCAAAGGGGGTCATGTAAACGTAACCCGCATAACTGAGTGTCAACTCTACAGCATGTTAAATAGCTTGGCATATGGTGGAAATATTGATTACATTATGTACGGATGTCTACTGCACTTGGCATCAAGGTAGCTCTGGGGTCATAAACTTGCCTCGGTGTGGACATCACAGCTTTGCACATAATTCATTCTCTCATTCAGTAAAGGCAGAGTTATCAGTTTTTGGCAGCTACTGGCTGCATCATAAATATTGCAGCAATTTTGTGAGCCAGATTCTTATGCAAGGCTAGGTTGCAGGGGGAACAAATAGTCCCAGTCAAATGGGTCACTCAAGTTAGTATGCACTCTTACAAAAAGCATTACAACATGCAGCTGTAGTTGAGGGGGCTGGGCTTATTCAAGATGCTGCAGGTTCTAATGCCTTGCTCCTTTATTCTTGGAGGTAGATGCACTGATTAATGGGTTAACACCAAGTTAGCTAACGCTGTTCAAACAGCCCATGAATATAAGACTGCGCTCTTATCAGAGCACCTGTGTTAAATATAGCCAATGAAAAAAATGACGACTGCCCTCTGTTGGTTTACATCGTCAACAACTACAAGACCGACACATTGGAGGCGGCAGCATAACCTGAGAAAATGAACATGTGCGGTTAAGATGACCTAGTTCTCATTACTCAGCATGTTGGGAACCGAACTGATAAAAACAGAATGAGCAAAAACTACAAATTACACTGGCATTGGCGCAAAGCATGTTCTTTTATTAAGTGTACAAAACAAGTGCAAAAATAGTGATTCATAAGAGCTACACAAAGCAGGACTTGTCCTACAAAAATTACAGTCATTGAAAGTGGATACAAATTGAAAATATGAAAAAAGGAAGTGCTGTTCAAAGAATGAAAAGGATCAATGGTGCAGTCTTGTGCAGTAGAAAAAGATTGCAAAATGTGGACTTGGATTCACAGCATTTGATAAGTACCAAGTGCAAGCGAATGAAACAAATGGCAAATTCATCAGCATTCTCCCTTTCAAATTATGCACAGTGCAAGGATTTTACAAGGAAGGACCTCTATAAATGACATTCATTCTAATACACTTTATCAGGCATAGCTTCGGCCCACATTCTATCTTAATTATTTTCTAAGCCACACACACTTGCACAGGAAGGACAACTGCTCATACGACTAACAGGAAACTTGACATTAACATGTCTTTGAAAAAGGCAGAGCTACTTTTAGCAGGTTGGAAATGTGTTAATGATATAGTTGATATACTCGTAAACCTGGGATGCATGCAATGAAAATACCTAGTGTATCATTCACTCTGAAATACTGAATTACACTTACTGACATTTATAGAATAGGAAGTCTAAAGCTTCAGACAAGAACTGTGGCAGTGTGGGATAGGGAGGCTGTACTACCTTGATCTAAAACTGCATCTAACAAGACCTCAGCAAACAGCAGGTACTGCAACTCTGGCACTGATATGTGTGACAACATACTGAACAAGCTTGACCTAACTGGATTGAAGGCATCTTGGGTTGTGGTGCAAATCAACAGTAAAAGGCACAAAGCTTGTAGATTTAGGGTGGTTACACCAAAAACCCTAAACACAGCACAAACACACAAACCTTCCACAGAGTAAACCTAAATCTTATTACACCAGTCATCCCAGGCCACACATCCCCTTTTTTTGCCATTTACAATATGGTGCACTTTGGCTTCTTTTTCTTCTCAACCTCTTTTTTGGTCAGGTCAGGTTTCTTGGACTTGTAGAAACTAGAGAAGCAGGCTTGGACACAGATGGGCTCTCTCAGACTCAGCAGCCATCTGCCCTTGCCGTAATAGGCCAGTGAGCCCAGCTCCATCTCCTCCACCAGCTCCCCCTGCTGGCCTTCGTGCTGCAGGACCAGGATTTCAAGCAGATCCGGACCTGTTTGAACTGGCTCGACACCCTCCGCACAGCCCAGAGTGACGTGGGCGCGGCTGCCCAGAGGCAGTGAGGCAGCTCCAGGGACAGCAGCCTCTGCCTCTTTCTCGGCATCAGCTGGCCACAGCACAAGCTGCTCCTCAGTGAGGGACACTCTGGCACCGACAGTGCGAGGCGTGACAAAGAGAGCGGTCAGAGACAGCTCGAATACAGAACCATACAGCTCTTGAACAGCCTAGAGAGGAAATAAGGAGCAAATGAGCAAATATTACAAGATTTAACATACATTAAAATGACAGTATTTTAACATTTTGAAACAATTTAAGTCTTGTCACAATAAAATATCTGGAAGAAAGGACATTAAATAACTGCAGTCATAAATTCAATACACAGACCAAAATAATGTCTAGCTGTTAATTTGATGTTAAAACTGTAACTTATTGCAAAAACCTAACTATTATAACAAAAACATAATTACTTGTCTCTCTGCATACTCCTTGGCACCATCTGACCTGCCATAGTCACAGTATTTGGTGGTGCAGTGGAGGTTTCTTTTAGCGTGGAAATATTGTTCCAGGTCCACCTCCTTCTCAGTTCCACCGGTGACTGCAAAAATAAAGCAAGGTCAGCTGTACCATACTCTCTGCAAAGAATTGAGATGTTTAGCCTGCTCAGGTTTTCAGTAATATTTTAAACTGGTAAATTCAGTTGTGTGTTACATGAAAAGAAATGTTAAAAACACTCACAGTCAGAAAGGTGCTTCTTAAAGGCTTCCAAAGTATCCAATGTTTTCAGGAAGTCCATGGATGTGCACCTGACCTTGTCCTGGATGGTCGGGAGAAGAAACCAGCCAAAGTAAAGAGGGATGGACATTTCTTCAAATGGATCTTTCATGGCTTGAATTTGGGCCTCCTTCAGCCCACGTCTGGTCTTCTTGGCAAGCTGTGGCAGATCCCTGTTCCATTCAGTACGGGGTTCCAAGAAAATAACAACAAGTTGGTGTTGCTCTGCGATCTCCCCAAGGCGGGCCAGCCGATCCTGGGTGTGGTTGGTGTCATCCACCACTATCAGCACAGAGGCAGATGTACCTGCACTGCAGATGGCCACCACAGCTTCATCCAGAGCCTTGTACCCATCTGCAGATGCTTCTGGATTCTCTGGTTTTACTCCATGGTCATCAGCACAGACAACAAGGCAGAGGTCTTTGTAAGAATCGGCAATGGCATGTGCTAAGATGCTTTTGCCACTGCCTGGAAGGCCTTTGAGGACAACAAGAGTACGAGAGGTTCGCAGGACGCCTTTGGTCTGCTCCTGCTCCAGAAGTGCAAAAGACAGGGAGCCAGGTGCAGGGACTTTGTCCTCCTCCTTTCCAAGCTCAGCATTCTCCTGCTCTGGCTTATCCCCTTCACCCTCGACTAGTGGCTCAGCTTCCTTCCCAGTGCCCTCCTCAGCTGGTTTCTCTGGTTCCACTTGCTTCACATCTGCAGCAGGTTTTATTTCAGTTGGTTTCTCCTCCTCCTTCAATTCCACAGGCTCCGTTTGCTTTTCTTCTGCCATTTCCATCACCACCTCAGTGGCTGCAGCTTTCTCCATTTCTATCTCTGTTGGTTTTTCTGCTTCCACCTCCTCTCTAGACTCGGCCACTACAACTTTTTCTGCCACCACCTCTTTGACAACTTCTGCCTGAGCTTCCATCGCAGCCTGCAACTGTTCCCCAGTCTCCACTTGTTCTGGTGCTGTCTCTGCTTGGCTGGGTGGTTGTACATCTACTGACTGCTGCAGCGTGACTGGTTCAGGTAATGTTTGCTCTGGTAATTCAGCTTCTGGGACTGATTCTACCAATTTCTCTGGCTCTGGTTCAGGGGCACTGTCTGCCAGAGGCTCGTGCAGCGGCAAAGGTTCTGGGGCGTTCTCTGGCGCTGGCTGCTGTTCAAGCTGGATGTTTTCTGGTTCTGTGTTAAATGGGTCAGAGACCTTTTCAGGTGACCCAACCAGTTCTGGTTGTTTTTCCACGCCACCAGACAGTGTTTCTGTCTCCTCAGATTCCTGTTTCTTTTCAGGAGAATTCTCTGGGCATTTCTCTTGTTCAGACACTTCCACTTCCTTGGACAAGATGTCCTCAGTCGCCACCTCCTCAGATAGTTTTACAGGTTCTGTCACAATTTCTGTCTCCATCTGTTGAGTCGTTTCTTTGACATCTGTGAGCGATTGCTCTGCATCATGACCATTCACTGCCAACTGCTCAGTCACTTCAACAGTGGCCGGAGGCTTCTCGGGCTCTGTGGATTCTTCTGGTGTCTCCAATTTTGATGCAACCACTTTTTCCATTTCAGTCTCCTGTTGCAGTGGAGTATCTGACAAAGCATCTAAAACTTCACTGCTCTTCTCAGTATCCATGTCTGGGCTAATTTATGCACCCCACCATGTACCTTAAGTGCATTAAAAAAGGAGGATAATCAGTTTAAAAAATTCAATCATGATGGAAATAAAACAACCACTAAATACATCAAACAAACTTTAACAACAGCGGACCTAACAGTACTATCAATTATTATCTTTTCATTGTGTGATACTAGTTCAGTGGCACTGCTGACATTTCTCCATAGGGACAATAAAGTATATCACATAAGGTCTATATTTAAAGCATTGGGAGAGGAGAATGAAATTTAGTTAGGAGTATTAACAATAAATGGATTTTTATGATGTGAATACACTCATTGATTTAGAGTAGGTTTACAACCCATCAATATTAGCAAAACATATTCCTTGACATACTGTACATGGCTTCTTGAATCTCAAAATGCAAGGGCGGAGTCCACTGAGGACTAATAGAAAATCTCGAATGAACCACAATTTCATGAATCATTCACAATTTGAGTGATTCAGCAAATCCCCAAAACCTTTGTCCTCCCACCACACTGCAAATAGTGAAGTATAATGGTGGTATGAAAGTGCAAATATAAGCAGTTTAGTTTCATCAATTTACATCAATTTCATCATCTTTACTATTAAAGCTAAGTCATCAACTTATGACATGAAATGTGTGGCTGAGCTACAAACCCAAGGCTTGAGCACAAAGTCAGTCATATAGTCACTCATTTATCCTGCACAGTAACAAGATCACCATCAATCACTCCATGAAAATCTTATTAAGATGCATTTAGATGCAGCCAGCTGCATATTGGGCTTGTCAGGGCATGTCAAAAGATTTTCATTAACCAAACAGGTCACTAAATTGCTACTGTATAATAAGGGATTGAGAACTTCCAGGTATATATATTTGCCCCAATATTTATGAACATCAGAAATTGCATCAATTGACAATTTAAAATGTCATGTGCAATTTACATGTGCAGGCAAAGAATGTAAATTGATAAATGTAAAATTGACTTACACACTACCAGTAATCGTAGGTTAAATGAGGATACAGCAATGTTTACTTCATCAGCCCAATACTTGAATTGCTGATATCATTTTTCAACCACTACCATCTACTAGAAACAGAAGTTAAAATATACTGGTGTTCTGAAGATTGTAGTCAGGCTATCACAACCGGAAGTGTTATTCAATATCAATGACTTGATAAAAAGGTGGGGTGCAGATCCTCCTTATGCAATAAGTGGAGAGTTAACAATACACCAACATGGTTTCACAAATGCTGGATTCATAAGGGTGTAGCGAGAAGGGTGGATGCTTGCCCCTGCAATTCACTACAGTTATTGCTGCAAACCTGCACGTTCTGTATTGCAAATTCCCAGTACGTTTCTGAGTAAGACGGCCATCTTTCTAAATATAACGTCCCATTGTTTAAGTCTTAACAGAGATAATGTAGAAAAGCAGTGTCCTGAGAATATTTTGTTATCAAACCTTTGTTTGAGAGCATCACATGGTAGTGTATTGAGAGTTTGTGGTCTGTGGTTTAATATATAGGTTAATTATAAATATTTTGTCTGACATATTTTGACCACAATACAAAGACAATATCTCTATGGCACACACGGGGGAAAGCGTGATACGGCTAATCAATCAAACCTTGCATCTCCAAACCCAGCCAGAAATTACAAAGCGTGATATAAAAAGGAGCAAAAGTGTGAGGATTTCACAGTTTGGATGGCTCTACAACGCGTCCTTCAGATTTATGATTAAATGTTGGATTTAACAAATCTCTTAAGCTACAATGTGTCATAGGGCAGAACGGGAAGATTACTTAGAACACAACTTTAACCCATATGGCAACAAAGGGGTGCTTGCAAAACCGTGTTTTTCCTGGTTGAAATATATACTGAACAAAATAGCACATAAATCGCGCAGGCCAAACGTTAAATGGTGAAATACTCACAGTTAGAGCTTGATAAAACTTGATATTTCTGGATTTCCAAAATACTGTGTAGGAGAGCTTTAAGCGTAAATGGCGCAGTGTAAGCATGGTCATCTTTTGTTGTGCCAACTTTGCCATAAACATTCAATACAAGTCACAACCAGGAAAGAAAATGAGAAGTGTTGGAGGCCGCGAGATGAGATCAGCATAATGTTTTGACTTGACAAAGACGATGCCGTTTTCACACTACATTTTAACAACTGCACAATGTGGCCAGGCGGGGAGTGGCACGCACCTAGCACGCCAGACAAAACACCATGCCTGGCAGTCGATAAACCAATTACAGCGCCACGTATAAACAAGTTTGATGCTTTTCTGGTGCCATTATGCCACCGAATATTTACAGAACCAGAGGGACGTTTAATAAAACTTCTTACAGTTAGCTCCTCTACAACTGCTGAATGAAATAGTCTACTTGGAAGGGCTTTTGTTTGCAAAAATGTCGGCTTACCAATGTGCTGCAGTAAAGCTGTCTGTGGTGCCGCTGACCACGCGTTTCTCTATACAATGACAGGGCAATCCTAGGCACGGACGGGCACCCGCTTCACTCTTCAAGAACTGGATATAAGGGAAGAAAAAAAAAAGGAAACTGCTGGGAACGCGCAAGAGGGCGGGGCAACGACCACGCCCCTGAGGACGCGACCGGAAACAGGGGAAGTGGCACATATAATCAATACTGCAATGTTACCATAAGACTTCAATTTTTAACTGCGCACGTCAGACTTCCTTTATCGTTCTGAAGAATAGATCAAAGTACTATTAATTGCACAGCAACTTATGATGAAACTCTAATTTTTATTACAAATTTTTAGGGGCTTCAAGCCCATTTCCTGGCCCCCACTGATTTTTTTCTCTTCTTCTTTTTTTTCTTCTTTTTTTAAGTTTCTAGTTTTTGTTTTCAGAATCTAACAGGCTAATGATATTCGCAGAATTGGCAATATGTAGTCATTTAGTCACATAAGTTCAGCTTGTGTTCTCAAAGTATTTGGTTCATGTAATGAGTCATGACTGTAATATGAGCTAAACATTTTGTCTGATCATTGCACCAAACGGATCTGGAATCCGGCCCGACCCACTGACCATCTTGGTTTGTTCCACTCTGAGTGGCATGTAATGTTAGTCTTGGAACAAATTTGTCCTACTGCACACACTGTGGCAACATCCATTAGTTTGGATAGCCAAACAGATTACAATGTTGACTTTAACTTTACCTTGTGTTACTCCTGTCGAGCAAGGCATGTCATGTGTCATATTTCTGTAGTACATTAAGTTAGTCACCTGTACTAACCATAATAATGCATGCAGCACAGACAATAAAGAGATCTTTCACACACTATCACAGGACCTTAATCTGCCAACACAAGATGCCACAGGCCTGTCACCAGACAGGTCCTAACCTGAGTCAGCGCAACACAGCAAGATTCAACTGATTACAGAGTCAAAACAAAAATTGCATTGCACATTTCAATAAACTATCACAGATTAAATTTGTCCACAATACTATTATGCTACAATACAAAGTTTCATGTTAGAGGAATAGTGGCATGGGAATCATTACCACTTATTAGCAAAGGTGCAATAAATTTACTGTTCACAAAGATAGTGGATACAATAGACCTAATTATGAAATTGCCATGGAAATGAGCAAGCATTTATTGTATGAGAGCCAGGGAGTGTTTTACAATAGCTGAATATTCCAGTAGCAGTTGTAGAGCATTCTGACCATGAGTCTCACGATAATACACACGTGGTTATTTTTCATTATCTGTACATGAGTTGGTACATCTCTAACCCCTGTACATGTACCTTATTAAATAAATATGATCTGATAGTGTTAATGAAAAGATGGCAATGCTCATACACTTTCAAGCTTTAGAACTGTCATGTTTTTGATATAATTTATATTGCATATATTTTTCATTCATTATTATTATTATTATTTTTTGCTTTGGTATGTTCTACTGCTGTTATTTTACAGCACCTGATACTACTATTCAGTTGATTTATACTTTTAATTAATTTATCTATTTTATATGTTTTTATGTTATTTATATCCTGTTTTCTTTGAGAAATCACATAAAGGTGAGGTGTCACATTACTACCAACACATTACTATTTGCAGCTGCAACGACCCAATTTCCTCATAGGTGTAATGCAAATTTGATCTTATCTTATGTTATTTCCATGAAATGGAAATAATGCAGGTGTGATGGGGGGGAGTACCATCAAACACCAGGAAGTTCCATTTCTATCTTTATAATTCTGTGGTCTCTGAATTCATGTTGTAGCAACGTTGCAGTGGTATTTGTTAAAACCTCACAGGCAGCAGTCATCCACTAGTGAATCATAGCATGTATGCCTGGCAACAATGATGTAATACAGTGACACGTAGGAGGACCCTGCAGCAAGTAAAGCTCGAAAGAGGAACTGCAAGTTCACGCTGGGGAGGGGATTCCAAGGTTGACAGTTGGCAGTGTATACCCAAAGCCTGTTTAGCACCGTGTTGTGCGAAAAGAGTCTCATTTGTAGGTATTACGTGGGTTTGTGTCAAAAGCTAAACTCTAAATGAATTTGTACTGTAACAAGCACGCCAGTTATTGTTTTCAAGAAAAGGTGCTATTAAAATTAATGAGCTCTGGATACAAGTAAGCTTGAATGTACAATGATTATAGAAGGACTTAGTGTCTGCACTTCCCCAAGTCATTTCTACAGCTGGTGACGGTTGGCCCATTATTTCTGATATTGGACAGGTGAGAATGCAGAATTCCAATGAATGGACATCATAAAGTGTGCCAGGAATGCAACTTTTACTCTGTAACAAAGTCCCCATAGAACATTTTATGAAGATCTAAACATTCTGCCTCTTCAAAGAACAGCACTTTTGAACAGGACGTCTTTTGTGATGCCAAGCTAAGGAGCTCAATTTAATTACCTATGCACATTCCAAGCCTTGCACACATACTGTATATTCAAAGATCTAAAAACTGCTAGATTCCATCAGTCTGCAAATCAGTCGTTAGCATAACAAGAATCCTTTCAGCATTACAAAGGCCTTTTCCCCTCAGCATTTTCTGTTTGTTGCATTCTTATACACATCCTATTGTATACTGCTGTACCAACCTAAGTTTTATTCATCATGGTCTAATGTCAGAATTATATTTGGGTTTCATACTATGTTTGTATTAAAACCTTTCACATTATGGAAAACATACCTATGTGTATTTCAGACCTTTGATTGGATCGGCCAGTTTCTGAACATTTTTCAAAGTTTTACAAGAGAAACAGTCTGCTTTTCAATCATTTCTGTTTACACAACCATTGTATGATTGTTCAATGTACCTAAAATCTGTGTCAAAGCCTCTCACTGGAGAGCTGTGATGTGTTTTTGAGCAGTCAACATATTTCTGTGGGTTCAAAAACTCAGTAGGATATCATGAGTGATTTTTATTAGTCTCTTTTGATCTCTTTACTGTCATTTGATGATCTTTGTCTCCTGTAGCCCTTTTTCACAATTTGAGAACGCCGAAGCACCACTGGATTTGAGTGATTCCTAATCTGCTAAATGTTGCCTTGCCTCATGGAGAGCCTGAAAGAGGACAGAATCATACATTTTCGGTGAGCAGTAATTGAATTAAAAAGAACAGAGAATATGCCCAAGGAGAAGATATGATGGCAGAGAGGGAACCTTCTGAATGGCGTCCATGGCACAGCTGTCCTGAAGCACTGTGGCGCAGTCCAAAGCTCTCTCAAAGTGGGAGACACAGGATTTGAAGTTCCCAAGTTCCACTGAGATGACACAGCAGGGAATTGTCTATCAGAAAAAGGCGACTGCCTTGTCCAACAACAACAGCATAAACTGAAGCAGCTCCAAAGTTTACAAAGTTAAATACAAAGCAACTATGGCATGTGCTGGCATGTCCCAGCCAAAAAGGGGGAGGTAAAACATCTATAACAGCAAGAATTACATTCTGACTGTGCCACCAAAACGCTGGCATTCAGCTGCCATTTCTCATCTGTGATTTCGTCAGCTGCAGCAAGAGAACGGCAGCCGTAGTCTCGGGCTTCTGTGTGACTTTTCAGCTCCAGGTAACATCGACCAATCTCATGGAACAACCAGGTCTTCTCCAAACCACCATGGGCCAAGGGAATCTTCTCTTCCCAGCTGAATTCAAAGAAAATTAGAGGAAATACAAATAAAGTGGAACAAATGCAGTGTTAGCATTGAACTGACATCTGTTTCTGAAAAGATGGCCATACATTACCCAAATGCGACATTTGTTTCGTTCTCAACTTACACCTCAATAGCCTGTGTGAACTTTCCAATTCGGGCATACACTCGGCCGATGTTGTCCAGAGCCCGGGACTTTGCATCAGAGAGTTCACTGTTGATCAGAAAGAGACCTGTAATTACTTGGCCTTTGAACAATTAATTTGATTTGAAAGAAACAGATTTAAATGTTTTTTTGTAAGTTCAACAGTCCACTCACCATTGTACAGCCAACTCCAGGTCTTTTTGATGATGCTCTAGTGCTTTGTCCATATCCCCGAGGTCAAACAGGGCATTTCCGATGCAACTGTGCAGGCTGCTCATCACCTCTCTCTTATTAGGGACCACTTTCTCTGACCATCCCTGCACTGTCTTCATAACATTTTGTGCATTCTTGAGACTACCTTCTGCATTTCCAGAAGTCAAAGCTATGAGAACAAATGTAAGCATTGGTGATACTGGAAAAAAACAAAACTAAACATATAGCAACAAGTTCAACCTGAAACCTGACTCACCTGCATCAATGTCCTCAAGGCTCTTCAGCACAAATCGAGCAGGATCTGAAGGGGGACCCTGACGGGACTTGTTCCATTTTTGTTGCATAAGCTTACGGTCCCTTTCCCGTGCATAGATGGGCCTCTGCTGGTGCCAGAACTCGGTGCGAGTGTCAAGGAACGTGATGCAGTTCAGTATAAGATCCTGTAGTTTCTCCCCACCCCGCGTCTTACCTTTAATCAAGTCTGCAGGCCAGTGTGACAGTTTAAGAAAGTAACAACATGTGGTGATAAAAATTTCCCATGTGGTGGGATTGAACAGCAAGGAGTTGTTGAGAAAGTAATTAACATTTAGATCTGCAGTGCACAAATTCAATAGGGAAAAAATTCGTGAAGGGCACTAAAGAGTAGCTGAACAAAACTGAGAGAGTAAAAAGTAGGGGCTGAGTTAGACAGCACTATACCTTCATCTTTTAGAAGCTTTTCTAGATATTCCCTGTCAGTGTAAAGCTCTCCCAGCAATTGTTTGGTTGTCTTCTCACTCTTAGTTGTCCTCTGGTTCTGCGGATTCTGCTCCTTCCTCAGGGGCTGAATAATAGTAACTGGCAGCCTCTTCTTTACCTGTCAATTATCGACAAACCAAAAAATACTGTACATCAGGGCAGGTAACTCACTCAGTATACAGAATACTATAACGTGTGTGGTAACCAAACAGAGAACTGATCCCGTGGTGTAGAGGACAGCAGCTCTTTTTTTTCTGGACAGTATGAAAAAATCGAGGTGTATGTGATTGAAGAGCACCCATTTCCTCTCCCCCCGGGTATGGTAATGACCCCCAATTGCTCCAGTGGAACTACTTTGTGGCTGTATGAGTGTATTTGTCCTTGCAATGCAGAAATGTCTCCAGACTTGCCAGGGCTAAAAGAGAAGGCTACAAAGGCTTACCTTCTCACCCTTGTGAAAGAATGACAGGTCTCCCTTATTCTCCAGTTTAACAGAAGAAGGGCCTAAGATTGTGGAGAAGAACAAATTATTCAGAGATGGATTTGGAATGAGGTGAATAAATAACAACCTATGCTGTGACTACAATATGTAGAGTGTTGCAAAATGTCATATGAAGCAGAACTTACTGCCCACAGAGTTTTCTATAGCCTCCTGTGCTTTCTGGATACCCAGTCTGAAGTCCTGAAGCTCTGGACGCAGTCTATGTCCCCTGTGGTAAAACACCAGCGCAAATTCAAAGTCTCCCATGGTGTACAATGCCTCCGCCTTTTGGTACAGCCCCTGGAAAATAAATATGAAGAAAAAGTGGAAATCTTTGCTCACTGCACTGTTTTCCTGTTCAAAAAGTATTTTCTTTCATTACATAGGGTGCTGATTTCATTGATTTGATTTCATTTTGTATCAAATCTTCTGCAATTTATTAGGCGTGTGTTTTGTCTTCACTTTTACAGCACCAAAAACAAAAACACTTTGTGTCCTTCTTGAACTCAAAGCTACATTTCACCTTGAAAAATTCCTTGTTGTCTTTGAGGGAGGCCTCTGCATCTTTTAAAGCATTTTCAGAGTCCCCCATCTTCAGATAACATTTGGATCGAGCGACAAGGCAGTTCTTGTCGTCCGGCTGAAGAACCAGCGCCTAAAGAAAGACCAGAAGAAAGTCATTCCTATGTGCAATTTGCTTTACATATTACAATAAAAAAATTACACAGTTTTCATTCTCCATATAGTAAAGCAAGAAACAGTCCATGTTGCATTTTCTTTTCTTGTAATTATCATCATAAGTTACGGAAAATCAGTAATTATCACAATTAGGCTAAGCCTAAATTGAAATTTTATCTTTTATTATTTCATCATCATGTACATAGATACCAAGATAGAACCAAAAAATGTCACAAAAGATATTAGAAAGACCTATCTTTATCAAAAATACATAGATAAAAATTTATGCAAGGGGCACTCATGCAGGCCAATGTTTCGACTGTGCCTGCACAGTCGTTTTGACTGCAGGCAAAACGACCAGCTTCAAATAGTTTTGAAAAATATCTTGTTCATCAGGCATTCTTCCACCTGTCACCATCCTTCACCTGTCCTCATAAATTTAGGGTTAAGAACTTGATCTTGACATAACATAAAGTGGCAATTAATGTCAGACGGGATGGTGTAACTTGTGCAATTAATAGAACTACTCAGTGAAAACCATTAACTGGATTTGTGTCATCTACCAGGATTAATTTAGTAGCGCACCAACAATAACATTTTTATTTTCAACCTGCAGTTACTTGCAGGAAAGTTGCATTGTTTTGGGTTGAATGAACGGTCAGTTACAGCACAACACATTAAGCTCGATTCGTGTTTTCTCAGATGGAAACTTCAGCATAACATAACTAACATTAGCCTAGCATTAGCTAAAGCTTGTTAGCTACCTAACTTACCGTTGAATAGCTCTCTATTGCCTTCATGTACTCCCCTTTATGGTACAGCTGGTCTCCTTCAGCCACATAAGTAGGGAATGTGCTCTTGGGTTTTTGGCCACTTTGGTCTCCGTCTACGTCTGACATTTTGGGACAAACTCCCTCTTTAATTTACTGTTGGAAGAAGATTAAGCCTCAGGAGTAGTCCATCAACTGGTATCCTAGCAACCACACCAACAACACTCTATATCAGGACTGAAGGATAGAGCGCCCTCCTGTGTAGCATCTCCTTAACTACACTTCACAGATTAAAAAAAAAAAAGAAAGAAAAAAGCGTTGCAAGTCAATACTATTCATTGTGGCATTATATTGTAGTTTAATCCACTGGAATAAAAGACAGGAACTGGTTTAGGGGAAACCCAGAGGAGGCCAACTTTATTTACAAGGCTGGTAAATTTCCACAGTTAAGAGAGGACTGTTGTTTCACCTTGAGAGCAAAATCTATCAGAGTAAAGATGAGGACGCTTTCCTTTCTTCATTAAGTGCACCAAGTGAACAGCACACTCCAAACTCATTGTTTGGAAGTAATTGAACATTATTAGGCATTCATCATCGTATAGTGCCAGAGTAACTGGCACTATATGTTGGCCATCAAAAATCCCAAAGGGGAGACCGAGACTTTCTCAGACAATAAAAAACAGTCAGCATTCTTCAACATTAATGTATTTCAAATGCAGCTGCATCACAGTCAAGGAACACATCCAGCATATTCAATGTCTGTGCATTATTTTATGATGTACAACCAGCGGAAATTAATTCTTTTCCTGAGTTTGTGCCAGAGCGATGCTCAATATTGGTGCCCTTTTCAATCTTTTACATAACAGAAGAGCATCCTCATCTCATACTGATGGTTCTATCAGACAGCAAATTTACAATAAATATACATATCAAAATAAAAAAAACGGAAAAAATTGTCAACTATCATCACAAATCAGCACTTTACATTCCAGTAAAATGTACAATGCAGCAATCAGTGAATGGCAACATCAAACATAAAAACCTGTGGTGAGGAAGATAATAAGAGGATGACGTTGCTGGCACAACAAGCCAGCGTTAGCTATTTCCACTGCCATCATCACACTGTGCTTCGGGTTCACTGTATGTGTAAGTATAGGCCCCAACTCTTGTGGAAAAAAAATAAAATTTAACTGCTCTACTGGCTTTTGACGAGGCAGTTTTCAGTGCGAACGTGGGGCGACCAACTGTCTTTGTCTAACAGATGCTCTGCCCACACAATTCACCTTACTAGGATGCTTGTTTCCTACTTCTTTAAGAAATCATTGAGCAAGTTATTAACTTTCATGCAGAGAATACCCCCTCGGTTGAGGCGAGCTGGATAATAGCTTTCTCAATGTTCAGTTGTATCTCAAGAGTTTCCCCTGGGTGTCACTTCCTGCATGGATCCCTAAAAGCTCTGACACGATAGCTGCAATCTCTCCTATCTCAGAAATCCCAGGATTTTTGGACCAGTGTTGATAGCCATTACTGACTTTCAAGTTTTGTTTCTTTCTGAGAGAAGAAAACCAAGCACAAAATCAGTAACTCTATCAACTTAGTTTGAGCCGTCTTGATATCCTTGCAATACTGGCGTTACTCATTTGCTGCATGAAGTGATTGGGTAGCATTCATTCAGTCAATGGCATAGACAAGAGTCTGACTTGCAAACAGTCAGATATGTTAAATAAGGGTGGTGGGTCGGGGGTTTGACATTGTTGAATAGTCCTGATGTAGCAACTGTTAAAGTAGATCAATCCTCCAATTAACCAAATTGGAAGAAGAAATTTCCTGGTCCAGATGCTGAAATAAAGAACAAACAAGTAAAATACTTATCATACATTTACATTATCTTCAAAATCTGATTGCGATTCAAATGTTAGAAAGTAGAAAAATACTGTTTCCAACAGCTTTGTGTATACATACATGAATTACCTTCGAAACTAAAGCCCCCTGGGCCTCCAAAGAATGCCTTGAAAATGTTGTTGGCATCAAAGTCTGGTGGAGAGACAAAATCATTAAGGATAAACAACCAGATAGTATTTTCTCACCATGATATTAAAACAGGTAAGTCATTAGCTTAGGTGTAACATCACTACTGCCTCTCTTTCTGAGTAAGCTTTCTGTACTGAAAATTGAACCCGTTCACCCTGAAGGCTTGCCCAGCTGCTCACCTCCCATGTTCATGCCGTCATCCTCCAGATCCTGACCGCTGTCATAGCGAGACTTCTTTTTTGGGTCCGAGAGCACAGTGAAAGCCTCGCCCACCTCTTTAAACTTCTTCTCCTCCTCCTTCTGCACCTCGGCACTGGCTCCACTGTGACGGTCTGTAAAGAAAAGAAAAGTCACTTGGACTGAGGGATGACAGCAGACTGAGTTATACTGTGTATGGCCCCTTTCACACAGATGAAAAAAGACAGCATGCAACTGGCTTTTTGGTGGCTTTGAGTTTTGTGTCCAGATCAGACCAGTATTTTTCATATCAGTAATAAGCCTCCTTCCATCTTAGTTATGAAGCCGTCTGAAGGCCAGCTTTTTGTGCTGTGTGAAGGGAGCACTTTGTCAGCTTTCTTGAGCATTATATCCTTTATCGTTAACAAGTTTTATACTGTATCATAAAAATAAGCAATTAGAAACTGTCATATGCTATAACATAAATTTACTTTAAAGCCCAAATATGAACATACCAATGCTATTTCAGACTTTTTGCATGGTAGCCTCTCCTGGCTCTCTTGAAGGTTTTTAAAGGAGCGGTGTGCATTACAAGTAGCTCCAAGTATAACATCCATTGTGCTAGCACACTTTCAAAGAAGATAAAAGGTAATCAAAAGTCGGTGCCATCTTTAACACCTGACCAGCATAAACAAACGCTTGTTGCTAAGCTAAAGCAGTAGTGTTTTGCGAGTGAAAGAGCACAAGCCAGAAAATTGATGACACGCTGAAAGCCGTGTGAATATGTTTGGAACTGACAACGCTGCATTTGCAGTAACGTTTTTATCAGCTTTTCTGTGTGATAAGGGCTTATGTTATACAAAAATGCATCTACTGTCATTTTGACAACAGGTATTGATGGATAGAAGGACATTTTATGTTCAGTCAGGCACCTGGATGGTGCATGAGGGCCCGTTTGCGGTAAGCCTTCTTGATCTCGTCCTCTGTGGCGTTCTTGTCCACTCCCAGCACTTTGTAGTAATCTTTCCGCTTGCTTTTCTTCAACTCAAGCTGGGCATTCTTCAGCAGCTGCTTGTGCTCTGGGGATCGGAGACAGAGACAGACCAGGGTAGCGAGGAATAAGTGGAGCAGCTTAACTGACATGGCAGCAGGTGGCAAAACACTATATTTGAGACCCTCACACAATAATCCCTGTTAATACACGATGCAATGAGCCATTGTGTATTAATAGTAATGAGACACCAGCGGGTGATGTTACAGTACAGAGAGGCAGAGTGAAAGGCAGCTCAAAAAGAGTCAGACCCTCACCTTTTGTCTTCTCTGTCTGGTAAACCTTCTCATAGTCACGGACCGCCTCTTCATACTGCTCTGTGTCCATGTAGCTGCAGCACAGTAAGCACACATGCAAGTTCATCATCGTTTCTTTTTCCAGGTTGAACAATAAAATGCACACAATGACAATCACAGCAATATGGTCTTCTGCCTCTCCATGTTTACAAATTAAATCAAATATATCGGTTGCCCTGCATTACTTGCTCAGTTAGAATTCCTCTACATACCACTGTGCTCTCCGTAAATAGGCCTTGATGTAGGTCTCGTCCAGTTTAATTGCCTTTGTGCAGTCTTCGATGGCCTGTTCTAGTTTTTTCAGCTTTCGAAGAAGAAAAAAAAGAGAGGGAGTTTGAAAGGAGGAGACACAGAGAGAAATGCTGGCCTAGTTCTAATGGTCAGAAAGGGGAAAGTCATATGTGCATCACAGCAGAAATATTGCTACTAAAAATACACACTCTAAGAAGGACAGAGGTTGTTTATATTAATTTAGAAATTGGAATATCTTAAAAAGGGAGCATGTACAGTATGTGTGTATACCACAGGCCAGCTACTCACTCAGGACAAGCACTCTGGCCTACATTTGGTCAAATCAGTTTGAGATTTGTTCCAGAGTGTGTGTGCATACTGCCCCAAGGATTTACAGAGGATGTCAAGGGTAATTTGCCATGACTTGCATGCTGCTGGAGCTACAGACAGTTCTGAAAACCAAATATGCCTGCCTCGACAAGACCCCCCCACCCCCAAAGCAACTGTTAGATGCAAACACACTTAAAAATGAAAGGCAGCGGCTGTCTTTCCTGTGATTGTTACTCACCTTAGATCCAACAGTGCCCCTATTACAGTACAGCTTGGCATTAGTCTTGATGTTGTTGGGGTCTATTGTCAGTGCCTCAGAGTACAAGTCATAGGCTGCCTCATAGTTTCCCTCCTTGAAGGCTTTGTTCCCCTCTTCCTTCTTGGCTTTGAGTGCTTTGGCATTCTGGGAAGACAAGATATAGAAAATTGTCTCATAAACGACTCGACGGCTTAGCAGCAAGGAAACAAGGACCCAAAATGAATTCGAGAAACAAACCCACAATGCATTATTTTCTGAGGCCTTGATGGTAAGGGCCTCTTAAGAGGTGAAAAGCTGCCTCATATGGATTTCAATCCAGTGGTTGTGCCCAACCATTAGCAATTTGTCCACAAATAAAACTACAAATACTGTTATATGGATTTGAGAAACTCTCATTAATGTGGTGAGTCACTCACTCTGCACGCAAGCCGGGCCTTTTCATGGTCGGGAGCCATACGAAGAGCCTGAACAAAGAACTGGACAGCCTTGTCAATGCAGTCTTCATAATACAGGCAGAGACCACGCACGTACAGGGCATCGCCGTTAGTGGAGTCCATCCGCAGAATATCGCTAAAAAAGGAACAAATGAACTAGTCCATGCTAAAAGAAAACAGAACTTACAAATAAAAAATGTAGAAATCATAGAGAGAAAAGCACTGTTGGTTTCATCGTCTTTATTGTCTTATGATCACTGCCCTGGTGAAAAGGTATAATTATAAAAACGGTATTAGACATCCTGATAACAGAAAGAGAACACCAACTGCTCGTTATCAATGGCCAGGTTGTAGAAAGGATGGGATAGCTTTAAATTCTCTAAACGACTATTCCCTCCTTGCTGAAAAGGGAGGGAAGCTCCACAAATATCCTGAAGAAAGCCTGCCAGAGAGTCTCCCTTTTTTAAGCCAACTTTAGAAGTCAAGGAGATTACCTTGTGCCAAATCTAAAACTAGTGAGAAACATAAAAAGGCTTAAGACTGCCAGCACGGCTTTTAAAGTCACTGAATGTGAGCTGCCGCCTCTAACAGCCTTGGATCCCGAAAAAGAGAGTAACTCTCTAACTGATCTCCTACTGCGACAAAAAAGATGCGTCAAGTAAAGAAATCACACAGAAACTGAACCAGTAAGCATCCCCAACCTCTCATCAGTTGTTCAGGCTAAGAAGACACATATGATTATTCAAACGTGTAAAATATATTTCACATCTTTCAATGCACTTATGACTTTTTTCCTCAAATCTATTGTGCTCTGTAAGCATCTGCTCTCTGAGCATTTTACTAATGTATAATACAATAAGGACTGTATAGGGTCGGTGTGTTGTCATATGTGTGTACCTCAGTGTCTTGAACCACTTTTTTTGACAACTGTGATTCATGTGGCCATAAATAATTGAATCTTCAAGTATCTTTCAACTCTGTCCTGTTACCTGGCTACAGTCTGGGCCTCAGGGTAGCGTCCAAGCAGAGCTAAGCACTCTGCCTTCAGTATCTTGAATCTGTGGCAGGCTGAGGCTGACTCCAAAGCACGGTCCATGCAGAAGACAACCTAGACACATCAACAACACACTTATTGTCTCTGTTGATAGACATCACTCTGACTGCTGACAAATGACGTAGTTAGATCTGACTGTAGGCCATGAAATGCTTACCATCCTAAAGTCACGTTTCTCAAATCCAATCTCAGCCATCTTCTCATACTCTAGGATGGATTCTGCATTCTTCACCTGAGAACAGAATTTGTGACATTCGGTGTGAATGTGAAAAGATCTGCAGTGGTTATATCACTTTACAGCTTAACAGCTGCTACTCGCTCCCATTCTGTGTCATGTTTACTTCCAGTCAAATCACAGCAAATCAAACAGCAGTACTTCCTCTGAATAACTTGAAACTCGCCTCCTGGCCTGCTCATTGGGAATTAACAGTAACGCCAGATAATCTCCTGCTAAACCGCTCAGTATTAGACTTTTGCACTCAATTTGCAGTAGCTGGGCTAGAGCAAATCTAATAGTGGATAATCATGTAGAACTTGTCAGATCATTCTCTCTCTGGCTGAAGCCAGCTCACCTCCTGCTGGGCCTGGCTGTTGTCAGGCTCCAGCTCCAGAACCCTCTGGAAACAGCGGCTTGCTGCCATTGCATTGCCAAGGGACAGGTGGCACTTCCCCTCTCGTAGATGACCCTGTGGGAAAAAGAAAACAGTTCACGTACTGGAGCATTCCTTATTTCCTTGTGTTGTGTACATAAAAACAAACTCAAAACAATGACTAACCCTGATTGCTTCCTATCAAAAAGTAATCTTCATCTTGTTTGCCATGGCCTACCTTCATAAAAGTGTCATCTAATCGCACCGCCTGCTGGGCATCCTCCAAAGCCTCTCTGTACCGAAACAACATCATTAGCGTGGCCGCCCTGTTTCCATAGTAACTGGCGTTCTTCGGACACATGTCTGTGGATAATTCAACAACTTATAGATACCCATTCACAATCAACCAGAATCTAAAATGTTTTCCACTCAATATTTTAATCAACATCACGCACTTGACTAACAAAAGGAGGGCAAATCAAAATTATATTTGATTAAATAATTACCAATGGCCTTGGTATAGTAATTGAATGCTTCAGAGTAATCCTTCTTGATATAGTAGGCATTGCCTTGTTCCTTGAAGCCCTCTGCTTCCCTGGAGAAAAGGGAACAGAAACAAATACAATGCTGAAATGCAAATGAAGTTTACAACAGTCTGAAGGGGACTGTGGCTACAGGGGAAACGTCACTTTTAGTATGTTTTAAAGATGCCTCACACGGTAAGGGCATTAGGTCAGTGCTTTACGTTCATAATTTTAAGTAAAAATAATATTCCATAGTGTCTGTCTGAAAAAGGGAATGGAGGCATGTATGCACGCGGCTCTTTCGCATAACTTGTCTGGCCAACATAAGCTAAACATAGCAAGAGCCAATCCAGCAGGGCAGAAGTGTCTACTCCAACACGTGGATATTTTGTGACATTCAAAGCAGAGAGGGAGAGGAGAGCCAGGAACATATGACACCATGGTGTGGGCAACTGTCATTGCTTTTTTTGGAAGCCTTTCATGTTTTACATCATGACTAAACGGCAAGAGTGAAAGGTGTCATTACCAAAAAAGATTTCACAGTAAAACAACTGTAAAAACAGTCCACTCCATCCTATAAACTATCATTAGGAAATTCGTCAGCTCATGGTAGATTGCTAGAAATATCACAATGCAGGCAATGCAGGCTAGGAGCTGAGTGGGAGATGACCAAGCTAACGGTAGCTTGCTATATATGGCTAACAGTATCGCTTTTATGCGGCGACAAGAAAATTAACCTGGCTAGGATTACTGAGAATAATGACAGCAAGGGAGTTTGCTGTCAGATGTACTTTTATCTCTAACAACAGGACCTTTCGTACCTTTCCAATTCCTCGTCACTGAGGAATTCCATGTCAGGGTCCATGTTCACATCATCACAGTCCACCGTCGCCATTTTGCCGATGCTGGGGAGGGGCGTGGCCACTGTTGTAGAACTGTAGGTCCCGCCCCTGTGGAACACTGCAGTCGTTACGTAAAATTGTAAACAGGAAGTAGTCCGTCAGGTGAGAAGGTAAGAGGTTAGCTGGCAAGTAAAAATATTCTCCAATAGAGACACAATAGACAAATACTTCCCGGCAACTAATATTGCAGTGTATTTTGCGGCAGGAGCTTTGGTGACAGTTGTAAACATATTCAGTCAGTTTCAGGTAACGTAGCCTTTTGATATTTGATATCGTGTCCCTCGCAAAGCTAATGCTAAGCTAATGCTAACGGAGCTGAGCACCAGAAGTACTACCACTGGGCACGGGAATTTGATCAACAAGCTAATCAGTAGTGCAGAAAATATTTGTCACAACATGTAAAGTTGTATTAGCAACATGTCTCACTTACAGTTTGTTCTACATCCTTTGTTTATATTAAAATGAAAGATTTTTGTCTGAAGTCTTCCATATATGGACCATCTCTGATTAACAGACTTCCTGACCTGAGAGTGAAGAATAATCATGGGAAAGAGCTGTAAAGTGGTAGTGTGTGGCCTGGCTGCGGTTGGCAAAACTGCTGTTTTGGAGCAACTCCTGTATGCCAACCATGTTGCAGGTGGGTCATTTATCATATAATGCACGGCATTACATATTACACTTATATTTAATGGTCAGATTTCCTCATTTTCCTAACAAGTCTTATGAGACCACTGATTTTGGCAGAGAAGTGCTACACTTCGACCATCTGTTGTACTCATGGTCTTATACTGCAGATAAGTCACCTGTGGCATTATTCAATGAACATTAATGGTAACATGTTTCCCTCAGCATGGTCAGTGCTTTTGACAGTGTAACACTGCACCAAATACTGCACTTGTATGGATAGCAAACTGGTTATGACTAACATAGTCACATGTCAATGTTACAAGTCATATGATTGCTTCCTTTGTGGATAATGAATACAAGACATATTATATGGATCCATAGCTCTTCAAACTTTTCCATGTAGCGTAGTATAGCAGTAGACCTAATGTGCATTCACCCTTATCTGTATAAAATATAAATATAAAAATCACCATAGATGCTTTCAGTCACATTTTCGGGTTTTTGGTAATCCATCCTTTATAGAGTAGTGTGTAAGAAGAATGTCGCAGATTAAGTCATGAGCAAACTCTTCTCATTTTTGATTTATAAGGAAAAGTTCTATGTCTTTAGTGGTTTAAACCAAACTATATACCATATACCATATACCATATGAGTACCATATTTAAATCACATAATTGAATTTTAACACATTTAGAAGTTATAATAAGACTTATACCAACCTTTCAGGTTCTTTTTTGTGCAGCACTCTTCTGTACAGGTGGCCTGATTATTAACATTATGTCACACATCAGTAACTGTATATGAAAATATTATTGGGTGCAGTATAAGCTGTCAGACATATAACAAAATGCTTTGTTTTTGCTCACTGACTTTGGAAATTGATAAAAAAAAAAACCCACAATCATTGGATTGTAAGAAGATACTTAAACGGAATGTTGGGTCTATATCCAGAACAAAACATGTTTGAAAGCAGTGAAAATGCTTGTGTGTAATGAAATGCAAAAAATGCCTGTTATATTAATAATTCCAAGACTTATAGGTCACTGTAGCTTGAATTCACTGTTTGGATTTTACATGCAATCCCCCAATACTTGTATAGTATATGACACTATGTAAAGTAGTCCTATGTTTTGCCTTATTTGTCCACTGTTAGGTTCTGAACCCATGGAGACCTTAGAGGATATCTACATCGGCTCCATAGAAACTGACCGTGGCACTCGAGAGCAGGTGCGCTTCTATGACACTCGGGGGCTCCGGGACGGCATGGAGTTCCCTCGACATTACTACTCTTTTGCCGATGGCTTCGTACTTGTTTACAGCATCGATAGTAAAGAGTCCTTCAAGCGAATGGAGGCACTCAAGAAGGACATTGACCGTCACAGAGATAAGAAAGAGGTGAGAATCAAGCAAGCCTCGCACAAAAATACTTCCCATAAAGTCGAGAGTATATTTGCTAAACAGCTCCTGTTCTAAAAGTATGAGTCAGTTATAGGCAATTATACGTATCTAATTGACTCTATCATAAACAGTAGTCTATTAACTTAAGTAACAGAGGTATTGCAGAGCAGAAGATCTCGTGAAACTTATTCTGGCACCAGCATAAACTTTTAAACTCACCTACTCAAAGCTGTTTTGCTAATTGCATCTACATGTCACTGGTGAGCTGATAGAAATGTGAATAGAGTAGAAGTCAAAAAGTAGAAAACCTAATTGTGCTGTACATCCCACATCAAAACTGAGATCCTCTCAGTGTAATATTAATAATAATATCAGTCACTATTGATATTTTAATTTTGGTGCCAAGTTAAACCAAGCTTGTACTCGAAGAGGAATATCAATGAATTTAAGATGAGCTCCAGTTTTGCCACTAGATGAAATGATGGATTAAAAATTTTAATTCTGTGGTTTCTCGCTTTGTAAGGGGAGTTGTACATGCTCACAAATATTGGTTGGAATGTCCTAGAGTAACACATACTAATTTTTAATTTGAATGCAATTTACCTTGAATGGAGAAAAGAAATCTTGTCTTCTTGTCATCTTCTGCAGTAACAATATATTCAGCAAAATGGACTGTGCCATACTTAATCTGAGATACAGGAGGTATAGCGAAGTGCTTGACACTACACTGATGTGTAGGTTAACATGTGATGATGCTGATCCACAGGTAACCATTGTGGTGCTGGGTAACAAGCTGGACAAGCAGGAAGAGAGGAGAGTGGACTCTAACATGGCCCAGAACTGGGCTAAGACTGAGAAGGTGCGCCTGTGGGAGGTCTCGGTGGTGGATCGGCGCACACTAATTGAGCCCTTTGTCTACCTGGCCAGCAAAATGACCCAGCCGCAGAGCAAGTCCACGTTCCCCCTCAGTCGCAACAAGAATAAGGGGAGCGGCTCTGTGGATAGCTGAATGACTAGACAAGCCTGTCAGGGTCGAGAGGGAGGGAAAAAAGGGAGAATGGGGGCGTTGAAGGGAACTTGGTTTTGCAAAAAGAGTCAGGGAATAAGAGTGAGGAAGAGGAGAAGCTGTAAGGAGAGAAAGCAATGCAGGATCATTGTATGGCCATTCGTATACAGTGAGTACCACAAGTATCTCTGTAGCATCATGTTGTTTGATTTTTCAATGCAGTTCTGTTTAACTCTGTAAATATGACTGAGCAAAAAGTGCAGATGACAGAATTATATAATGTAATATTCATCCAAATCCTTTAGCAAAACATTTTAAATTTCCATGGGGAAGTTGGTGATTTAGCTGACAGGTACCCGTACAAACACAGTATGCACACTTATAACAATTAGTATATAGGACACATAGGAAGCTCCAGCAATTCAGCCACAAATAAGCACTGCTGTAGCTTGTGAAGGATAAGTGCCTTTCCAGTTAGAGGTTGTTTGGTGTCTTCACTGGTGACATTAGCTGGAGGAATCAGCTAGAGGATGTACTGGTCCACTCCATCTGCTTGCTCTGTCACTCCTCCTAAAGCGAGCATACTCTCTCCACTCTTAGCGGCCGGCCCTAGGGATTGAATTGTAATTTTCTCATTTATGGTCTGCTGCTTTGCCCACAAGGCTGCCGCCACCTTTTTTGGCACTAAAATTGGGGTGACTGTATATAAAAAGGGACGCCATTCCCTGTATGGCTGTAAGTTGGTATTTGGTTACCTTGCACTTTGGCAGTTCAATATTTTCAAGATATCACTCAAGATGTCACGGTGCTCACTGCATATAAAATAATTCCACACATTTATAACTGCATGTCTACACAGACTGAATCAGAAATGGAAGCACTAACTGTTGATTTTGGTTGGGGAGCAGCTGTGATGATACATAAGTGATAATGTAAATATGCAGTTTGTTAATGTGGAGATTTGTTACACTACTGGTATGTTCTCTGCTGGGATTCAATTAATGTTTTAAAATGAATGCTTGACATTCCTTAGACTTAAAGAAAACCCATTCCTTTTTTGTTGCTGTATTTCAACATATTTGCCAGAAACACACATTGCCTTCTGAACAGGCTGTAGGCTTTTTAATAAGAAGGTAAAAAGATTGGTGTTCTGATGAAAGACTATCACGACATTATTTCTGCAAGTGAGATGGATTTCTGCAGGCTCAGGTGCTATTCTTATTACTTTTCCAATGTTATGACTAAAAGCTGTAGAGCACAGCATGTAAGATAACATGATATTTCAAGAAGTGACTCATATCAGCAATGACAGTACAGCTGTGAAACGGAAAAGAACTGCGCAAATACATACTCGGTGATCACTGAAATGCCCGGCTTTATTCAGGGTATGATGTTAGTTTAAATCTGTGCTGCATGTCATGTTTGTTTTGTACATTGGCATTGCTTTGTGAACATTCATGGGTCTGTGCCAGTGTCATATCAACACTATGTTCACCTTTTAGTTTCCTTGTTGAATAGCAGTGCCGTTACATATTAATATCAATTGAAACGTGTTCACTTGATGTTTGTTTGCATGTTTTGTAAACAAATTAAAGGAGATTTTCTGTGCCTAACTACTAATCGTGGCTGTGCTGTGATTCATGAAGTAATTAAATGTGGTGCAGTTAGTTTTTCGTCAGGGAAAATATTCTGCATCCATGATTGCTCAGCCATCACGAAAGCATGTCCCTCTGAATGGCTTGCAGACAACACGTCCACAGAATAGCTTAGACATGCATTCAAAATTGTGGAAATAAACGATCACTGCTTGCAAGTAATTTACATTGTAGTTTGTTTCATGGCCAGCAGATGTCTCTGCTCTCCTTGTGGGACTGTGTGGATGTTCTCACAATATCAATCCACCAAACCATATTACATGTTGTCTCTGAGGAATGATCATTATTTTGGAAGACAGTGTTATATCCAGCAACTGTTGCCATTGTAAGTGTTGTAAGCGTATACAGGATTTAATTTCCCTTGAGCTGATTTTAAGGGAATAAGTTTATCTGTGTCTAAGCTTAATAACTTTGGCTTATCGGTGTTAGCTAACAGCAAACAACAGTCCTTGGATAAAACACAAATCTATAACATGAGCTGTATGATCTCTATGATATGTCCAGGACACTTTTATTTCAAGTTTTCATGTGATTATATAGTGTTGAAAACTTGCAATTCATCTGTGGTTATAATGGACAAAATCACTTCCTGTAAGTAAAAATTGTAAAGAAAAAAAGACAAAAACAAATAGAACTTTATCCCAAACCACAGACTGTCTTTCACATTCTACTCCTTGAAATTTCAAGGCTACAGTTGATTCGTTTCAGATACTTTACAGACATACAGAATGTATTTGTATTTAACCCTACAGGGTCTACCTGAAATATCTTCAGGTTGCTTGTCTAATAAAAAATGAAAATTATACAAAACATCTAAGCTGAAAAAGGACAGAGTCTCAATTTGGTTTGGTCCAATGGGTGCCTTGGTTACTATAGCAATAAGTCAAAAATACAGAACTTTTAAACCAGTGATAATTACAGAGATCATAAAATGTGCTGAATACATAGATGACAGTTGTGTCAAGATGAACAACGGTTTAGCAATCAAAAAGTCCATGTGGTTCTCTGATGGATCTTGATGGGATGTGTCAGTAAAACTCATGCTCCATTATCAAATAATCACTCCTCTTATCAAAGGATTCCACATTTAATGATAATTAATTCTGATTATGATTCAAGGGCCGCTCATCTGCAAATACATCATGTAGGTCTACAAGATAAAAGGAGGATAGAGTTGTTTAATTGGAAAGGATACTGTGAACTGGAAGATCCAGTAAGTAGTTATTAGAAATTTTCATGTTTCATTTATCTTGAGAATGCTGCTACTGCTTTTTGCATCATATCCAGTATTTACTAAGATGGTAAATGATTAGATTTCTCTGCATACACTATTCTTTTTTAATAGCAATTTTGGTCATTAGAGAGAACAGTCCTTATTACCTGTAAAACACAAATGAATATGAATTTATGTAATATGTATTTTCTCTTTCTCTTGGAAAAATAATTAAATGCTGATGAGCAAATAACATAATATACATTGATTCACAGCAGTTTAAAAACCCAAACAAAACTCAAAGGAAGCAAAGGAAGTTGTCAGCTTTTATGCATGAAGCCTTATCTCATTGCACATGATGATTTTTTGATTTATCTGCAAAATGCAAATTGTAAAACACTCCAAAATTGAAATATTCATGCCAAACAGATTCAGTGCAGACGCTCCCCTTCTGTGCCAGTGACAGGCTGATTAGTGTGAATTGCAGGGTGCACTATCCGCCGGCCGCTTGTCTTTGTTATCCACTCTGATGAAAAAAAAACGGAAAGTCTTTTTTTTTTTAAACACTGAAACAATGTTGTAGTTCTGATACATTGACTACTACATTGTCCTGCATGCATTGATTTTAGGGCTAGTACATTACCTCAGACATTGAGGTTGTATGTTACCACTTTGAGGTGGTTATTAAGATTGTTTACCTATAATCAGGAGCTGTAAAAGCATTGCTGTTATTTTGATCGGTGGTGAAAATGCTGCCATTGGTTTCAAGGTCAGAGTTGTTTAGGCAGAGGAAATGATCCGCTGGTTCCACATGAGCACGTTGACTGGAAAGGTTAATGCAAGCTAATGAGAAAACCTCAAGTGGAACATTTATGAAACGATATTGCACTCACCTTAGCTTTCCCTCAGGGCGCTATTGTGTAATCTCATTTCAATCATGTTCCTTCTAATGACTCGAATGCAGCCAGTGTGCCCACGCTGCCTCGCGCAAAATGCCTCAGTTATTGTATCACACGCGCGCGCATTATGACAGCACGCCACGGTGCTCATTTTATGTCTCTGAACAGAAGGCCAGGGTTCAAACAGTGAAGAAGAGAGCTTTGCTTTGGACACTGGACATTGTCAATACATCCTCCTGTCAAAGTTCTCCAAAGCCATTTTACAGTATATAATGGCCCTGTGTCTGCAGTGACCTCCAGCACAAAAAACCCCTAACAGAAATATGTGCAATGTACACTCTGAGCACGCCACACCAAGGGATAGATTTGTCAGCAGCTGGGATGATGCATGGATCCTTTTCTTCCATTAGGCTGCAGCGACCACGGAGAGAAATTTCCCCTTTCTTGTCACAGTCGCAGGGCAACAAGGCAATGCCCTTGTGTATCCTCCGATATTTCTCTTTTATTGCCGCAGTGAAACCACAACAGCCTGTCTCACGACTGCAGTTGTGAGCGTCCAACTCTCCCACGGGACGCATCAAATAAATACAATTTTATCCCCCCTTTTTTACAGTGGAGATGATAGACTCCAGGCCTGGCAGCTGCTCGTATTGACCCTCTTATCTCAGTCTTCCCTCGCAGCGCGATGTCACCACCGCGAAGCCTGGGATTCATGAGTTTGGATCTAAACAATCGCACGCAGCACTGAGCACATGCTATATAACGGTAATGCCACCTTTGTTCTGAATCAATGTCTGACTGTTCCTGTGGGCTGGAAATATCAGCTGCCCTCAAGCTGTCCGTTACGTCAAATGTTTGTTATCTCGCTGTCTGCCTACAAGCATCTGAGGCATATCATTTGGCCTGAAAGCGCACGGCGATTTAATCTGGGATAAGTCAATTTTAAGGCACACTGAACCGTGGGAAAATGAGATCTAGTTATTGCTTATAGAACTCATTAAACCGTGCATTGTGTTTTTATTTTTGTGCGTGTGTGTGTGTGTGTGTGTGTGTGTGTGTCTTTGGAGCACGTTGAAAGGCTCTGACACCTTTGACATTACGCAGGAGGACATGTTGACACATTGTCTCCCTCCAGTCAATAGGCAGACACTTTAATCCCAGTACAGCACTAAATAAAGACACTGTGGGAGCTGAAGAACTAATCGATTTATTTCACTGCTCAACTTGTCCCTCTGCCTCTTTCTCCTGTCCTTTTTTTTTTTTTTTACCCTCAAGTATAACCTTACAACATTTATACAGATAGAGGAATAATCCCGCTACAGCAATATCTTATGAAAATATCTTTTTCCACCTTACATTTATCATGTTACATCATAAAAGTCATGATAGTAAAATGTACAATGAATATTAAGGAAAAGGTGTCACAAAAAAAACCAAAAAAAAACTGGCCATGTCCCTTTATGTTCATCATCATACATCTGTTGTAAAGTTCCATTCGCACAGAAGCAGCCACAGATATTGGTATGAAGGGTACATCTCACATGCGCGCGCACACACACGCACACACACGCACACACACACACACAGAACGAAGCTATGTTTATGTGGGTTGACAGTGAGCGGAAAAGGGAGGGGTGGCTGACCACCACAACAGGAGATAAGGGTGTCACTCCATCCATCTAGAGCAGTCAGATAAGGTAATGGATCAATACAGCGGATACACCAGTGTCATGGCTTAGCCAAGGTCATCATGTCCCTCCGCCACTCCACTGGCTTTAGTCAGTGCTTAGGATCCCATGGCTTTCCTTTGATTGGCACCACAGGAGGTGTTGTACTTGATATTGTGCTTATCTACGGTTTCCACAAAGGAGGGGCGGGCATGAGGGCATGAGGGCCGAGGGCGCAGAGGACAACAGCATCAACAACATATAGTCCGACAGAGAAAGGCTCACCTTCAGATTAACAAGGATAAAGATGCTGGAAAATAAAGACAGAGCTAACCGAGCAAAGGCCATGATTATAGGGTGCGACAGAGAAAAGCACCAAATGCTAGGGTGTCACTATTCATCACCAACTAAACAGTCCAGAGACAGATGCTCCTCCGCGCGGTTTCAGTGTTTCGAAGGTAGCC
>OMLF01004323.1:20624-38273 GCA_900302615.1 Holocentrus rufus | reverse complement strand
CTGGACATCTGACCAATCAGAGGGGTGTGCCGGCACACCCCTGCAGCAGCAGGTGAAGAAATGCGACATGTGTCCAAAAGACATCATGAATCCAGAGAAGCTCGTGCTTCACTTGAAGGTGGGTATGTTGTTGAAATAAACCTTTGTGGCACAAACACCTAAACTGCTACTCATTATAGGAATCTCTGTGTCCAGTCTCTGTCTAGACTGGAGGAAAAAAAAAATCAGCGGCTCTGATTAACATTTATTGAATGTCTTGTTAACGTCCTATGCATTCACCTCTGCTGAAAAGGAGTGGTAAAACGACCAATTGGTGGTCGTATTAATATACTATAAACTTTAGTCAATATATAATAAATTGGCTTAAGTTTATAGCCTATCAGTTTATGTTGTTAATATAAGTTTTCACTGTTTCATGGAGGTAAATGTCCGCATCTGTTGGTCAGCTTTTGAGGAGACATTACAGAGAAATACTGATTGAAATGAGTGTGTAACTGATGCATTTGTTGACAGAGGGAACTAAACTTGAATGTAAATCAATAGTAGTAGATTTTTGTTAATATTAGTAGAAGTAGTAGTAGTAGTATTTGCATCATAGTCTATAATAATAGATAGTATTATAACAGTTATATAACATATATAACAGTTATTATAACAGTAGTAGTTTTTTACCATGATTATTGTTATTGTTATTTATGATTTATTAATGATTATGGTGGGGCCTCCAAATAAAATTTCGCTTTGGGCCTCAATTTGGTCAGGGGCGGCCCTGTTTACATTGTCACCTTTAGCAGGTGTTGCAGCTGTGCTTGCAGGTGCAGGGGGTTGAGCAGTACAAATGCAACTCTTTGTAAGAAAGCCATCTTGAAGTGCTCACTTTCACTTGCCAAATGAGAGCTCTGACAACAGGTTTGGATAGAGTATGCCTTGTTATGAGAATGGATTGCAATTGGTGCATGTGGTGATCAGCTGATGGATGACTATCAATGCATGACTTTCTTGTCTGGCTTGAAATAATGTAATCCTCCACAAAACTGAAAAACAAAATAACGCTCCAGTAAGGCCTCAGTAACTTAGCTGACCTCCAGGACCAGTTTTGAACACTGCGGCGACCAGCAGTTACAGTGCGGCAGCTGGCCACCGGTGGATGGTGCAGGAAGACCATTTTCCCCACAGAGAAGACTGTAAAATCGATGGTTGAGAAATTAACTTGTGTGGGTATTTAACACAGTTATAGCTTCTAAAAACTGCAGAGGAAATTTAGAATTTCTGTTGTTTTGCTCCTCCAATTTCCCCAGTCAATAATTTTTGTTTCGTTTTTAAAGATCAGGAATTTCCAATAATACCCTCACATGCAATGCATATATGAAGTGTATGACTTAGGATGTGATGACTGCACATTTGTCTCAGTTTGCTAAAGGATACGTCTCAGTCAGGCTCCTGTATGAAATACTCTAGTAAGATCACAGCAGTGAAATAAGTACTAAAATACTACTCAAGTAGAAGTACTTTTATCTTCCTGAAAGTTTACTAATAGAAATAAAATTACTGGTGTAAAAATCTACTTAAGTAAATGTAAAAAAGGAGCTCCTTTAAAACTCACTGCATTCGTTTTTGGGTTACTTTTTTAGAAAAGAGAACATTGTTGCGCATTATCTTTTCCATGCAATTTTAAAAAGACGAGAGGATGGTGTTCAAATTAGATTATTTTAATTAGAAAAACTGAAATTACAAAGAAAGGTTCTGTGATGACTAAAATCAGGCCAATCTGCCTCTCATAGTAATAGTCAACTCAAGACATTAAACTTTAGTTTAATCATTTTGAAAGAAAACTACAGAGCTCTGAAACCTTTAAAAGTGTTTCAAAGTGTTCAGTTTGATGCTTCAAAGCACTGTGTGATGTTGTAATAAAGCAAACTAAAGTTTAAACACCTTTTCATGATGTGTATCACTATTGTTGCATCTCATGAGTAATAACAATTATTTGTGGTCTTTTTGACACACCTTTTTCAATTTTCAATCCTATGCTCGTGCATTTGAATAAGACCCATCAGGTCCTCTCCTTATGAGACAACATTCATCTGTCTCACTTTGAATAAGTTCCAGGATCACACAGTCTTCTCAGGAGCCACAGGTTGAAGTTGGGGTGAATCTTATTGCATCCTCTGCCACTGCACTACCGGACCAAAGTTCTATAATTCTTTGCTTATGTAAGCAACCTGAAGAAAAGAAAAGCTTTCCAAATGAGTTTTTTCTTCCAAAAGGCCGAGGGGGAGCAGTAGCCAGAGCCGTGATCTGCTGACTGTTGTCTTATTGATTTAATTGTCTGTTTTCCCCCCAGCCCTGCCTGTTCATATGCCTATGACTAGCTTCTGACTGTGCCCACAGCAGGCGAGCCGACCCAACCCGCTATGAACCACATTCCCCCCTCAGTCTCAACACCAGCTTAATCTGACTGTGCTTAATGAGTGGAACAACACAGAGTTGACGAGCAGAGAAAATCCCCTCCCCACCAGATTCCTCAATCTCTCCTCTACTATTCCGTTTACTGACCTGCCAAAGACTATGAGGGGAGTGTCTGGTTTTATGCAAAAGTCCTCACTGCCTAGAGATGACTGTCAGCTTAACCATTCATTATGGTTGGATCCCTGAGGACAGCTTGAGCCTTTGGGCCACATGCAAAGACTTTAAAGTGATCATACTCTATTGAAATGGGATAGATGGAAAACGTATATTTGAACAAGGTGCAAGGGGAAATAAGAATGGATAGTAGTAAGTAGGTTGAAAGATAGAGCTGTGGATGTTACAAAAATAAAGGGAACTGCAGTGTTGACGTTCATAAACAAAAGGATGCGTTTTAATCGCTTTTTTGGTTCAGCTGTTAGGGAGTGTTTGCCCCGTGGGTGTGTATTGGACAGCAGCGCTCCCAGCAAGCTGCAGCTATATCAAGCTCTACAGTAAAGTAAATGATGAAATTTTGAACACAATCAATCGTAATGATGGAAAAAGCTGGGAAAATAACGCTCAGGTTGAAAATAACTGTAATTATCCCTTAAGCTTCGAAGGTTCAGAGCTAGGGGAAATGTGAACTGTCAAATGCTTCTCTCAGATCTAGTCTACATCCCTGGGTGAAACAGAAATGTTTACATTAGCATATGAAACACCTAAAGCAGTAAACATACATTTTTATCTCTTATCTAAATTATTCATGAATCCTTTTCTCCTGTATGCGGGCAGACACATGGGGACCAGAACAAGTGAAGATCGCAGCATACACACAAAAACATGAATAAACAAGGACTTTCCCACTATGAGGGCAATGCCTCAAACATCCCAAATGTACTTGATGCTTACCTTTGTGATGAAAGATAGCCAAAGCCCACTCCACAATTTAGTCCATGCTTTTAGAAGTATGAGATATGCGCATAATAATCGCACCTGATGATTATTGTAATTTTTGTCAATCCTTTGCTAACCAGCAGTGAATATTCATTTGGAACAATTTAGTTCAGAATAGAGATTGTATTCACTAAGGTACTTCCATGTCTAGTGATAGTTGTGAATTTTCTGTGCATAGCCATGCAACCTCCTCCCATACCTCTGCTACCTGTTACTCCTTAACGGAATAACAGGTCTTAAAATATGGAGTCCTTTCTTCCGACAAGAAACAAATAAACAATGTAGTGTGGAATTGTTACATATCCAAATTATTTGCCTGCTGGCTGCAAATGATTACTGGGTAACTGTTTATTATTATTATTATTATTATTATTATTATTATTATTATTATTTCTTTCTTTCTTTTTTTATGTGTGCATGACCATAATGACATTATCAGTCAAAAACTCTATGGTGCTAATTTGGATGTAGACTCTTGCTCCACTCTCAGTGTCTCAGTAGCACACTTCTGTCATAGTTGGCATGAGAAGATATAATCCAACTTTGACTCTCTCTCTCTCTCTCTGTCTCTGTTTCTTAGTCTCCCTCTGTGTCTCTGTTCCCCTCTCCATCCAGACATACTTCTTTCCTTTGTGGCGCCTTTTGTTTGAAGAGTTTGAAGTGTAATTGGTTGTCTGTGAAGCCATTTGCATATGCAGCGTGTGCCCAGTTCTCCTGAGACCACATTCTAACACAGCTAATCTGGTGTTTGGGACTCAGAGCAGCATGCTCTCTTAGGATCAACAGACGGCAGACGGAATCAGGTGTGGATTTGTGCACCGAGCTATCTCAGCATGTTTTACCATGTTCCTTTTTCTAATGAAGACAAAGGGTTAAGGCTTTACTGTGCCAGAGGACCTCAGAGAAGGTTGAGAACGTGTTGCAACACTTGTTTGCAACTTCAATATCCTAGGTAGCTTTTTACAAGATTGCTTCGTGTTTTGTTGCTGCAACAGTGGACCTATGGGCAATGTGTGAGGTTGGGTAACAATACAGTAATCCTCGAGGCTGTCATTTGACGGAAGCTGTGATCGTGATCAGAGAAAACGATGACGAGAGAGATTTTACTGCTGTGTGATCACTCAGAGGTGTTCAATTCCCAGTTCAGGCTATAAACTAGATGGGCAGTCCTCCTTTGCTGTCTCTTTGAAACCATCATTGAAAATGGAGCAATCAACAGTTTCACCACTCTCTTCTTGAACCCATCCCTCCATCCATCCATCCATCCATTTTGCATACCTACTTATTCACAAGTAGCCTATGTTTGATATATTTGGTCAGGGCCAGAGGCATACAGTGCACCTGTGGTACAGTTGGAAACAGGATGGGATTAGGAGGAATATTGTAAGCTAGCATCAATCAAATTACCAAATTACCTCCATCCTTTTAAAAGCAGTGCACTTTTTACCACTCTAACCATTTTGTTATGGAGCAAACAGTGCGGAGTGTATTCATCAAAAAAGTTTCTCCCAACAGGAAACTGATTTCCTTGTGCGGGAGGTACAGAATCACCATGAGCAAATATACAGAATCTTAAATTAAATTTGCGTGGGAGGAGATAGCACATTTGGTCACTGTCTTGCTCCGGTTCTAGGGGAACCATTGCCTAATGTAGGAAATGTTTCAGTAATATTAGATGAGGAGCCAAGCATAAATTGGCGGCAAACCACAGGGACAGTTTGGCTAGAGCGGGGGCATCGGCAAGCCAGTCCCTGACATCTATAGAGGTTGCAGCTGCCTCCACAATCCCCACTCCATGTGTGATGGCATTCCGTGTTCTAGTTAAAGGTATGAAGACAATCATTCACAGCCACATGTGCATATATATTAGAATGAAAAATGTTTTGTCTTATTTTTTCCTGCTTGAAGGATCCATGTCAGTGTCAAACTGGCCAATGTATTATCCACAAAAAGCTTTGGTAAGCTTTTGAATAGGATTTGTTCACATTGCTTGGTAAAAAATAAAAATAGCATGACTGCACCATGCGCTTTTGATCCGGTCTAAGCAGGCAAGCAACGCAGGCAAAATTCTGAAGATCCTTGACACCAAAATTGCACTACGCTGCTTAATCGTTGACACACACTGCACCATGCTTCTCCCCCTATTTGGCACAATTAAGTTCACAGTGAGTCACCAAAATACCAAAATACCAATATTAGTTTGCCACTGCAAAGCTTCCAAGCGGTCACAAAAACCAGGCCCTTAATGTTTCCTGCTGCTTTGTTTTACTCTCATATATTGATTTTTTTTCTACCTGTTACTTTTCTGTGAACACAGGAACAAAATGGTCCTGCATCCTGACTTGATCAGGGATCTGAAAGGTTATTTCCTTTGAGTTGCTCTTTTGAGTTGCACTTTGAGTTTCCATTATGATGCTATCCTTCCACAATATATGTATACAGCCCCGAACTGATACGCTCAAAAATAATCCTGGAGTGAGGCGCAGCATTTCTAAACACTGGGCTCCAAACACAATCTGGGCAACAAAGCTCAGAAACAGAGACGAAATAGAGCCTGGCAGCCCAACAATCCACCCACAGACTCTTCGATGATGGCAACTTCTTCAACCACACTGCATAGCTGCCACAGCATTTGCCCATTAAACCTATAAAGGTCTTCATGCTGATATTGTCAGATTATTGTTAAGTCCGTGCAGCAGTGCTGACAGTGCTACAGAGTAACATTAATGGTCTCTGGTGGGAAACTGTATTTCCCCCCATTATTAAATACATAACGGCCAGGATTTTGTTTGCTCCAGAGTCTGTGTCAACACCGACTGCAGGCTCCGGTTGACAGCACACTTCAATTTGAAAAAAAAAAAAGATGATCTCTGAGCTCCTGTGATGTTGGCTGTGCACAGTCCCCATTTCTTTTCAAGCACTCTACTTCAGACTGTAAGATGTTTGATTCAATGACAGTTTATGTTGTAACTAATCAGATGTTTTCTGTCACAACATCGGATCACATTAGTTTCACAGTGGTTTTATCTTACCGAATGAAATATTCATGGCTGTTAAATAGCACAGAAGAACAGTTTGCAGTTACTATACGCGATTATCAAAAGGTAATGCAGAGTGAGGTGTATCATACTCTGCACTGCTCTGTAAAACAGATGGGCTGTGATATGCCGTGAAATATAATAGTTGGAATTCTAATATAGCTCTGCTAATATAAGACTCATGGACACCAAACTCAGTAGGCCATCATTGACTTGTGACTCACAGAATATGGCTTTGAAGTTTCCTCATGCGTGAAGATGTCATCCCTGCTTATCCAAATTAAATCACTGTTACTCATCAGCATTTCCATTTGAGTTCATATGCTATCTTGGTGGTAACTACCTCCTTTTGCCATTTAGGGAATGAGACATACGGTCTGTGCAGCTGTAATATCAAAGGCTTAACCCTTGACATAGTATCTTTGAGTCATATGATTCATGTAACTATTACTGAGGGATGCAACATTCCATTATTTCCCGGTCAGGTCAGATCAGTAATGGGTGCGTACTTAGGCCAAATTTGCTTCGTCATTCAGGATCATGCATGCATTTACTAAACACTACCCTGATTACTGCAATGTATGTATGTGAAAGCATTGGCCTTTGTATTGTGTACTTGCAACTTTTACCCTACAAATCTAATACTGGGTAAACAAATGCAATTTATTTTATATTCAAAATATATGAAATCATTAAAATCTTAGAGTCTCATCTTAATTTTGCCTAGTGGTGTGATATCCTTCAAGAGAATATTTCAAAGTAGGTTCAACTGCAGTGGAAACAAGTCATCCTGAAGATGATGATTGATCTGCATTGTTTCAGGAAGATTGGAAAAAACAAAAATCATTTCACCCTTTTGGCAATTTTTTACGGTCTAGGAGAAAAAATATTTGATGATGAGACTGGGAGAGGGAATATGGGTTCAGCCCCGGTCTGTCCATCAATCCATCCAACTGCCATGCACAATATCTCAGACAACAGTGATCAGTTTCACAAAACTTAGGGGAACGACGCATGTCATTTTTCCACTCTGGCATTTTCAAAATATCGCCAATTAGCCTAAGGGTTTGCTTAATTGTCTGTACACAACATCTGATCAGATTTTCATGAAACGGAAACCAATTACCAAACTAGATCTAAGTAAAGACATTTCAGTGCATTCAGACCAATCAGTGCATTTGTAAAAACCCAGTGATTGGTCTAAGGTGGTGCTACATTATGCAAATGTTGGGTTTTGCTGAATCTGCAGGCTGCTGAACCATATAAGCTCCAGCTGCCTGCCTATACACTCTGAGCGAAGTCTGGGTTGCTCATTGATCTTCTGTTTGAAAAAGCCCCTCAAGTTCTTGTTACAAATGGCCATTACTGTTCTGCTACTCACCTGCATAGAGCACCAATTACCTTAGAGGCAAATTACATTTGGAGGAAAATGGAGTTTTAACGCAAGTTCAAGCAGGGAGACTAACCGCACCGGCCAGAGTTTCACTCAATTCTCCACCTCTGTTTCTCTTCAGCCTATCAGCACCTTTCCTACTTTTCGCGAGCCCTGTCAGCCTATCAGAGTCTGTCCCATTTGTCTGAGTTCACTTATGTTTTTTTTCTTATTTCTTTTAAGTCTCTTCCTTCTATTTGCCCTTTCTATTTCTTCTATTTGACTTTTTAAATGAAAAACACAAGTCAATGGAGTGTGTGGGGTGATACCCCACTCTGTTAGGCAACTGGTGCTCAAAATTCACACTGCATACATGAACCCTGACTGAACATTCTGCATGTATATCTAAGTCTGATCATTTAGTGTCTGAATGAAGTCAGACGGTTCCAAATTGTGTTAGCAATAATACGGTTGAGCATATGGCAGCCTGGTTTGTATCGATGTGTAATATTATGTGTGACCACCTGTAGCTTGCCGGGCCATTAAGATAATAGTTTCGTAAAGGTCAGCATTAAGCATATACAAACACATCCACAACCATATGCATACGCACATCTGCAGACACACATTACCCAGTATATAAAAGTTTGCAGTTAGGACTGCAGCAGCAGAATAGAAATTCTAATCACGGTGGTGCATGAATATATCAGCTGCTCTAGGGTTGAAACCATTATGTTTTCTTCAACAGTGTAAAACTCCCTACCCCCACCGTTTTCCTCACTCACTCCCTATTTCTTCCTGTTCTCAATTCTCCCCCATTATGCATTTGCAGTATCATCATACATACATAGTCAGGGCATAGCGTCCTGTGCCACATATGGTAGGATGTTGATTATGCTTGAAAATGCTGCTGAGATGGCCGCGTTTGTGCCGGAATAGTTTTCAGACTTTGTCTCGCAGAACCTCTGTCAACACAGCCCGTCTGAAAGCAGCAGATTGCATTGAGGACTTAATGATGACAGCATCGAATCACTCCCCAAATAATCTGTCTCAATTTATACACCCTTGAGATGAGGCTGCAGCTCAGTATTACTGGAGAGAAGCTGTCAGATCTGTCAGGAGCAATAATGGAAGTGCTTACTCATCTTTGAAATCACTGGTTTTACATGCTATGCTCTTGAACACCCGTGGTGATCCCTCTGCAGTCTGGACATACATCGTATTTATAGATTTTTACATCGCAGTATCTAATGCCCCATGACTTCTTTTTTATCAAAATATATGTGTAGTAGTTTCATGTGTATGTGATATTGCCACAATGCTGGCCAAAGGCGTCTTGCCTGAAATGTCTGAAGAACAATAAAAGGAAAAAATAGTAGGAAAGGTGTCCTGGATCTTTCTCCAGCTTCACATCTTTTACAAGCACACCTACACCTTACACCCACCCACCCAAGACATACACCCACGCACCTACCCAGTCACCCACTCACCCACACGCACACACACACAGGCGTCCTTGCATGTTCAGGCACAGGCACACATGCACGATATTCCCCAGTCATTTTTCCTCCAGCTGCTGTGACTCAGCAGAATCCCTCCCAAATTCAGCATTTTGTGTAAATCAATACTTTAATGGAACATTTTTTTTCCGGGACAGAGACCATGATTTTGATGGAAGGCACATTCCTGGTAAGAAGAGATCTGAAATATAAAGGGAATATTCCAGGCACAGGACATTTGGGGTGCAGGCTGTAGGTTGAGCTGACGATCTATCTCTAATTGGATGGAGGTAATTATAGCTGTGTGACATAGGTCACAGGCAAATTGGTTATTCCAGCATGAGGAGCAGGAGGTTTCCAATTATGTAACCATAAAAGTAATGTTTTCCCCAGCCAGAGTCTCTTCCCTCTGCTTCTGCACAGAGAGATGGTATATTTACAATTATGTATATTTATGTATTAGCAAATATATTGATAATTCCATATAGATATAAGAAAATATATCCAAAGAGCAAGACAGATTACAATAAAGTTGCCACATAATTATTTGATGTGCATATCAAAAACTAAATAGTTTTCTTAGATTCACTGTATCCATAAAATAAAAAGAGGAATACTAGAACAATTTTTCAGAGGTTAAAGGTTTTGTTTTCTCAGTGGGTAAGAAATACATTTTGAAAAGGTCCAGCATCGTAGATTAGAGTTTTGCCAAAAGGTGCTTCAGTGGAGCTTTGGTCTAACAAAGAAACAAACCTGGGAGATTTGTGCTTTAGCCTGCATACTAATGTTACCTGAAGTGTTTGGGAGATGTATTGTGGTAGATTGCTGTATTTGTTCCCAGCAATGATGTCTTTCTATCGGGATTTCTGTATTCAAGCAGCAGGCAGATTGTGGGTTGTAGAATTACAGTCTCTCTGATGCCAAAGTGATTTAAGTGTCACTCTCCAGACTCAATGAGGTGACAGCGTATAACATTGGAGATAGGAAAGACATAGCAATATATTTTGGTGGACAACTTTCAGAAAAAAAAAGTTGATTTGTATGAGTAAATTTATAGTGCTGCAAACAGAGCACACTCACGGACAACTTTGTACAGTTCTGATGGATATCAAGAACACAAATATAATGATGGTGATATGAGATTCTAAAAATCATGGATTTAAAAAGGATATTAATGTATCTCTATTGAGAAAAAAAAATACTTTAAGTTAATATGAAATTAATTCCTGACTATGTGTGATCCCCCAAGGGCATTCTTTTTGAAAGCTGGTTGCGATCTTTGTGAAAAATATGTTTTTAATCTGTGGAAATGATCATTATGTACACTGAGCCAGATAGTTTCCAGCCAATTGGTCCCGCTCTCTTTTTGCAAAATACTGCTTTGGTCTTGGGGAACCCTGGTTGCCTAGAAACAATGGTAATGATTGCATATGAATGTTTAAAAAAAAATTCCTTCCCATGCAAATATAATATATAGATTTAGACACAGACAGACAGGCAGAGACAGAGACAGATAGATAGATGGATAGATAGATAGTACTTTAAATCATTAACATAACAATATTAATGTTATGCACTAGTTCCACATGACTTTGGTTTATATGCAGTGCAGGGAATTGGTTTGTATTTTAATGAAGGCCAACAACTGAGGAGCTCTCTGAAGAACAAAAATGAATTTGAACTCTGAACAGCTGAAAATCAAACAGGGTAGTGGCTCAACTCGTTCGATGGCTGTGAAAGCACAGGAAAACACCCTTTTTTCCTACTCATGGCAACCTCAGCCGTGCTTATTTGCATTTTAGATTGTGGTAAACGAAACTCTGCCCAATATCATGGAATATGTATGACATTGAGGGATTGGAGGGCTGGAGAGAGTGAATTGGAGGGATGCATGGCATGAAGGCATTGCTCTGAATAAAGAGCGATGTTTATTTCCTATTATTTGCTCTGGTAACAAATATAGAGCTTTATAGTGAGGGGAGATTAACGAGTTTATGAAAGCATATGCTTCCCTTCAGTGTTTTCATTAATGTGATAAATAACAACAGCAATGGTCATGCCTCCTCTGGTTGTTTATAGCTCAAAGTAAATGCACTTGTACACCTATTCCTAATTAGTATTGCCACCTCTGTGTACATACTTTGTGCACAGAGGTTGCCATACTGATCAGTATGCTACTCGCGCTGTTCAACTGCACAGCAAACACACACACACACGCAGAAACACACACTCCCCCCCTACTCTGATCAATCGTATACTCAACGAAGATTGTGCTTTTTGGAGAGATCTCTTCATTTATTCAGCAGATGTGAGGACTGGAGCTGCTGGAAGTCCCTCGTTGCTGCTTTCTCACGTGACCCATTAGGCCAGCCTAGAAATTCTGCAGCTGCTCTAATTGCCTCTTGCTGTGCTGTCCTGTTTGTGGAGTTTCATCTCCCTGCACTCTCTCCAATCGAACTATACTGTGAGAGAATATTTTGTGTTGAAAGGGGCAATAATAGGTGCTGCTATAGGATCCCTTCGAAATAATGACCAATCTATGGTCGTAGTATGGATTCCCATCATCTCATTTCATCATTCATCCATTATGCTAAGCCAAGCCTTTTCATGCAGTAGGTTTAATCTCACTGGAAGAGCTCCTGTCTTTTACTCCCCACTGATATCATAGTGTGCAGCAGCAGAGGACAGCACCCTACAGTATCGGTCATACATGATCACATTTTTTTTGCCTTTCAGCACATTCTTTCAGATAATAATGAACAGCTCCCCATAATTTGTGCTCAAAATATGTCAAACAGGTTTACACCATCTAGAGGCACAGGTCATAACACAGGCAGACCAGTAGTGGCCGTGTCTGTGCCAAAAAATGGTTTGACTACATCATACCGAAGATAAATCTCGACCCTTGTTCAGGTGTTAATAGCCTCCCCAGTTGCAAACCACGAGTTTCCCTTTTCAGCCAGACTTCCACTTGCTCCCCTTTTGGCCACATTGCTGTAAATGAAAGGCTAGCTTTTCATTTTGTCTGTGTTGAGTAATAGCCCACTGAGCGTGCCCTCCTAATTGTTCCTGTCAGGCTTGTAAATCATGGAAGTCTCCCCTCCTCTCCATCACACCACAGCCTCTTCTTGCATAATCCTATTACGCAGAACACTATCTCACAGAGAGGAGAGCTATTGCTCCGACGAGCTCAGACTATTTATTTATTTCAAATATACACCTCAGTGCGAGATATGCCAAAAACGGTCCCACCTATTAACCCAGTTAGAACGTTCTTATGAATGTCTGATCATGCGTGGAACTGTTTTGGTTAAATTTATACCATTTGAGCGTCTCCAGTTTTCAGTGATGAATGCCATGGTGAAGCACATCGGGGCCAAGAAGTGAAACAAATAATTGAATCTTCTTCCAGTATATTGATAATTAGGTTATGGGATGTGCCACCATATATTATTAAGTTTATTCCACCAGCCAACTGTTCAGCTTTGTCTTTGCTTATGCCCTTGTACTGTCAAAAGACTTGTATCGTTGAGTCACAGGAACACTTGCTGTCATGACATGGTGTTACAAATATGCTGCATCATCACAGATGTTCCACCTAACAGAACTCAGACGATACATATCTATCTATATATGTAGATACTTAGATAGATAGATATAAATATAGATATTTAGATACATACACATACTCAATATGACTGTAACAGAGAGGTAGGTACACAGTCTTTGTTTTTGTTGAATTTGTCAAGGTAAATATGATCGATGTGACCAAGAGAGGAAGTCAGAAAGACAAGGATATAGAAGCAAAGTAAATGTCCTTGGTTATGGTGAAATATGATAAGAAAGAGATAATAGCCCTCTGTGTGAAGAGAGGAGCTGTAGATGACAAGGGAGATCCAGTAATAATTAAGAATCAAATAACTATTTTCCAGAGTTCCGCAGTCTCCCTTCAGTTTAAGTGCTAAAAGGTTATGAGACTAGTGGGACATTACCATTCTTTCAAAGCTCTTCTAAATCACCACTCTCCCTGACTATCTGTGTGGAAAGTCATTCTGACAACTACAGGCAGGGCCTTTGAAGAGCTTTCTGCAGAGTCACTGATGGCGGGCCAAGAGCATGAATATCACAGATCGGTAATTCCTATCTGATTTAAAACAATAATTGGAAGGGATGAGAAGATCTATAAAGAGGTGGGATATGAAGGCTGGGTCCTATAGAAGAGGTCTAATCATGGTGTGACCTCCCACTGACTCCAGACGTTTGCTGTTCTCTTGGCTTACATCAAGGCAAGGTGATCCAATCCTGTCCTGATCGACGGCCAGGAAATTAAGTTAGTCACTGGGCTGCCCCAGACAGTTTGTGGCAGGTCGTTTTTTTCCCTGTTAAGAGCTCCAAACATTTAAGCTATTAACCTTTTTTCGTTTGAACAACCGGGATGGATTACCCCATCTGCCAGTCTTCTCATTACAGCTTCCTCTTTCCAGTGTCTTTTCTCGAAGTTGTGACAAGGCTGTGCCTACTTTTTATTGTTATAAGCCGACTGGGAGGCAGACTTAAAGATCCCCTCCAGCCATCTCACGGAGACAGGCATATGCTTGGGTAGCCACAGAGAGCCAAATGAGTCCATTTCAAGTCCATTTGAACCAATTTTAGAGGAGCCTTATTGGATGTCTGTGTTGATGTTCTTGCACAGGCTGGGTATTTTAGCCACTAGGCTAAAACTATTCAAACTAAAAAGTTACAGGAAAAGAAACATCACAAAAAAATGCAGTTTGTTAAAGATACATTCGCGTGGCACTGAACATATTATTTGATCATTTTGTTCAAACATGCTGTGTTTCGGTGGCTTATGTGCTGGCTCTTATTTCTCAAAGTTCAAGCCTAGAAACTTTTGTCAGTTCTGGAAAATGCACCAAAAAAAAAAAAAAAAAAAAAGACAGAGAATAACAAAAGCAGAATAGAATTTAGCTGTGCCATCCACATTTACACTTGAGCTCCAGGGTCGCTCAAGAACAATGGAGGAAATGTCAGAGACTCCTTTTAAAATGTAACACCTTCCCTGAGAGCTGCTTTATAAAATTTTGACATGGAGCAACATTAACATTTTTCGCAGCAACACAAGCCCTGAAGTGCAATACACTAAATATATATATTTTTAAATGAAAGTCAAGGCAGGGGGGGAAAAATCATTTAATTACTTAGACATAACTTCTAGAAAGTAATTTGCCATCAGACAAATTGTTTATCATACATTAATGTTGTTGCTCTTATTCCACTATATGCTGCAACATCAATGAATGTGCTTAATTTAATTGAAAACAATTTGACCAGGTTTTCCGTTCCATAATAACCTGTTTAATTCTGCAGCGCACGTAACACAGACCGCAGCATGTGATGGATTCTCACCTGTAGTCTCACTCGGGAGCCGTGTGTCTAATGGACGCAATTACAACATACCACTTTTGATATTACCCTGTTGGTCTGTTTGTGTAGAATTGTTTATGACAAAACGTTGCCTGTCTCCCTGATGATATGCCCTCCCACCAATGACAGGGAAGGTTGGGCCCCATAGCAATTTGGCTGACTGCATTAATAGTCTTATGCAGATTTCCATGCATGCTTTAATCAAACAGACATGAATCATGTATCCTAGACTTTGATGCACCTTATTGCAGAGTGACACTGCTTAGCATGCCTACCACTGCATCCCATTTACTATGCTATTACCATATACATTAAGACACGAGGTGAATCAATCTTTTATGTGCATGGAATTCTATTACAATGCCATGTAATGATGCTAATCTTCAAAGTGTCTTTTGCGGATGAGCTATGAGCCAAGATATTGGAGGCATTCTAGCTCTCTCTTGGAGGTCTGACAATATTATGATTAGTCTTTGATAATAGCTCTATTCTCTTGGCTTTTATTAACTCTCAGTAGGTGTATTAGCTCCATGTTTTGCGTAATGCCATTAAATTGACCAGCGAGGAGCTCAGTCTTACGAGTCGCACAGTATTGTTTGAGTCTTCATCTATGCAAGGCACCAGATGGTGTATACTGGTATGAATGCATCCGCTCAAATATGTTCCTTGGCATCACAGTGATAATGTAGAATTGATGATGGCCATATTGTTTTTGTCAACACCCAAGAGTGCTCACAAGGACAATGAGTCTATAGGGACTTCAGCAAAATGACTGCATGTGGACAATGATGGATTTGTGTGCAAAGCATGGCTCTTTGAATATTAATTGATCAAAACTACAACTGTCTGAAAGGATTCTGATACGCATGAAGGACGGCAAGAAGGCTGCACATGCGATCCGATGCTGAAAAAAGCTGTTCATGCACAAATAAAATGAGGCCCATAAATACTGAATTGACTATGTTTCATTATTTTGTTACAGTGCACTCATGTTACGCTATACACATCGTGCTACAGTATACTCATGCAGTGATAAAACCATAATAAATAAATCAATATGGCTGTCTTTCTGGCTTAATATTAATTAAACAGTCCATGAATTAAAAGCTCTCTCTCTTGGTCTGATCCCCAGTTACTGCATAATGAAGTGCACAGTATGGATGGCACAGGGTTAATTGTGTTTATGCCTATCAAACGTTTCAGCACATTGTGGAGGCCACTTATCAAATTTAATGTATTATCCTTTGTTGCACTCCCTGTTTTTTGGCTTGTGCTATACATTTGTTCCGTGACTTATGTGATCTGTGAAGAGTTCGAGAGTGTGTTGCCACATTTTTCAAGTGAGTCATTTCCATTTCTTCCTCTGCTTTTTCAAATGCTGCGCTGTCACCTTTATGCATGGGTAACAGCGTGATCGAAATTACAAACAGACCATTATGACACATCTGTGGATTCAAGTAATCACCAACACTTGCTATCTGACTCTTTACTTTTTTCCTTTGCAACATTAAAATCGGTCTAAAACTGCTCTCTCTGTTCTTTGGGGGACTGGTAGCTGGTTTGGGGTGCGCATGTGAACATCACGACCTTTGCCAGCAGGACCTTTTGAGATCCTGCTGCTGTTTTCTGACCATGATGGTCCCTGGCGGGTGTTGGACTCAATCAAATGTCAAGGGATAATCAAGAGTTCATGGGAACTAATAAACTTCAAAAGCCCATGCTCCTCATGCTGTGCTTATGCTCTGCAACCGAATCTGCAGTGTTGGCTCCTTAGATCCTGTTCTAATTGTACTGACAATAAACATTTGCTTATTTGGAGTCCTGCACTATTTTCTTAGTGGATTTTTACAGTGATTGGGTTTATCAGGTACACAACTTTCCCAGCATGAGACATCATTTGAACAAAATTCCATTCCATGTCATTTCACCTGAAAAAAACAGTTTTTCACACCTTTTTTGACATTGAATCAGATCTCAGCTGATCTGAGAGAGGTTCTTGGCACATTATTTGATAGATAATTGGCTTAGATATTTGGCTAAGATTGGCCTTGTTTATTTGATTTAGACAGATCTGTCATTAAAATTAATTCTAAAGACTTATCTAACTGTCAGTATTTTTAGACCTATGACTAATTTGGACAAGCTTTGGCACAATTAACAATTAAGGTAGAAGGAATCCAAAACAACCAAAGCCTCCTCACTGAACCTTAGGACCCCACAGTTTAAATATTTAATATGACAATAAAAATAAAATTTCACTGCGGCATGAGTGCATATGGAGCTGGATTTCTTATGTTTTTTATGCTCTATACACATTAAAGATTTTCATGGTTGAATCACTGAAATCACTGTAGCACCTGTTCTGTCCACTGGTTGTCCCTATAATTCTGTTAAAAGAAATGAAAGAAACAGAACTAGAAAAAAAAACATCAACATATTCAACCAGAATGATCTGCAATGTATATGAGTTCAAAATGAGAAATTCAGCTCCATAAGTCTATGCTAAATATTCCAACAGTGGGGTCCAGATGCTTCATACAGGAGGATGTGGGGCTTTTTTCATTATCTTATTTCATTATCTTAATCATTACTTTTGCCAAAGCTTTCAGAGTCATACTTTTGCACTTAAATGAATATCTATGCAACCACTAAATATATATATGAAAAAATGCCAGCAGCCCCTCTTAAAACTCTGTGGGTGTCGGGGCTTCACGATGTTACATTGCTGCCTTTTTCAACATGGCTGCTGAGATGAATCACACTGCCTTCACCGTGTCAGGGGGATAGGCAACAATTAGTCAGCTATGCTACAGTAACTTGCAAACAAGCAGAAAATAAATAAATAAATAAATAAATAAAGAGATAATAAAATAAAGTGCTGCCTGCATCTAACGGCTGAATAATAGCCGAGGTAATG
>OMLF01004317.1:5144-26774 GCA_900302615.1 Holocentrus rufus | reverse complement strand
TTGTGTGTTTTTTTTTGTCTTAATATACTCATAGTGTTGATTGCATGCCCTCGTGTGGAATGTGTCTAATGTGATAATTGCATGATCACGTGGGGAATGTGGGAAGTAATCACGTGTGGAAGGAACTGGTTTTTGGGGCTTTTTGAGGATACAGGGGTACGACAGTGTGGCAGAGACGAGAGACGGGGAAAGAGGTCGGTGGAGTAGACAGCCAGACGCCAAGCAGCTCCAGAACGAGAAGGGAGATTCGGTGTCCTCAAGGGAGAACGGGGGAAAGGGCAGTGGCCGGTTGGAGTGACCAAAACACCAGAGAGGAGACGGCGCAGTATTCCAGAGAGGCCCCTCGGAGTGCTGGAAGCCTTCAGGACCCACGCAACACGGAAACCACGGACCTCGGAGAGACAACTCCTGGACTTGCTAGAAGCCTTCAGGGCCACGTAACACGGAACCAAATGGACTTGCCAAAGACATTGACTGGACACTGAGGGTATTTCTTGTTTGTAAATATTTTAGGACTCTAGTTTTAGTTATCAAGGATTTTACTACTGTTCTATTCAACCGTTTTTTTTTTTTACATTGACAGATTGTTTTAGTAGTTTTAGCATCATTCTGTTTTATAAATAAACCCTTATTTGAAACCGCGACCCACTTGTGCGTGTTTGTGTTGTGCTGGCCCGGGATCAGAAATTAGATTTCCAACAGTTAATAATCTCTATTGAAAACTGTGACATACACGATACACAATACCTAATGGACTTCAAAGAAAACAGCCCTCACATGTAATGTGCAACTCTGTGTAAGAATAATTTTTGTAAAGATCATATGCAGTGTTGTTGTTTACTTACAATGCCTTACATAAGTTGAAATATAAATTTATATTTAATATGCTGGAGTAAGGCCATTATCAAACACAGATAAAAATACAATGACAGCAAAATGCATTCCACTAAGGCACAAGTATGATAGTCAGTGCTAGAGTTACAGCAGAGATGTTCCATACTCTAAATGTCTTTGGTTATAGTGACATATCTCAGTGTAGGGATGTGGGATGTGGCTGAATGCAGCAGAAAAAGGCCCAAGACACAATAGAGCCGAACTACCGCAGAAAAAAAGACAGAAAAACAGCACAACAGGTAAACAGCAATAGTTTGGAGAAACAAATCACAAAGATGTCCTGAAGGGAATGAGGAGGGGGAATGAAATACAACACAGTAACACAGGTCAGACAGAAAAATACATGGAGAAGAAAAAAAATGTCTGGATGGTATTTTTACTGGGAAAGCCGCCAACTGAAAAAATGACTCCATCACAGATCATAATCAAAATTGAAAGATCAAAGATTGCTGATGTCATATGAAAACCTTATATCTCCAATTTTGGTGATTTTTCATGTTACACTGAAGGAGTATTGTTCCTTTCCACAGTTCCTTGGCCTTAAAGAAACTCTTTCAAAACTCTAGTAAATAATCTCAAAGTCCTGTATAGATATTTGAAAAAAGTGGCTTTCATCTGACAGAAATAACAATTTTATATTTAAGGAAAGACCATGTCTTCATTTAAGCTTAAGGTTAACTTCAGAGTGTTCTAAAAAAAAAATGATGAGAACATAGACACCAAAATAATTCAGGTGTCCCCGGCAGATGACAAGCTCCAGTGCTCCATATACAACATGTTTGCATATATTATTATGTGGTAACACTTAAGCATATACTATGTTGAGTCATAGTAAGCCATTAGTATTATCCAAAGTAAGAAACTAATCTAAACTTATAGCAATAAAATCTGTTTTTTATTATATAGCGTGCATATTGATACATTTTGAAAATTAAATAATATTAACTTAGTAAAGCTGAAGCTAGCCATTTTTCTCCCCCAAACTATATCAAATGAAAACATTTGCAGTAGTTTCTAGCAGCACACGTCCTAACGGGGACACATGTATGATTTTGATATCTATACTCTTCACCAATCAATGGGTAAGTTGATCAACAGGACAATCTACATGCAAAACACAATGAAACACAAGGAATAGGACATCAATTTCACAGCACAGGTTAAGGCAGCAAAGTGACCTAATGATTGGAGAGACTGTCACAGGGTTGATCTCCACAATATCAAATGTATCCTTTCAACAGTTATGCAGTAGGTTCTGTCAAAGTGTCTTTGAGTGAGACTTTGAACCCCCACGTGCTTACTTGTTGGAAGGTAAAAGTTACTCTGGATAAGAAAGTCAGCTAAAATGCATAAATTACAATATAAATGCAGGGTGATCAATCAAAGTTAGGACAGTGGATAGGCAGGTTCACATGGGTGACCAAGGGGAATCACAAATCACAACATGACTTGTGTATTTACTTCAGCGGTTTCACTCTGCAGGCGGCTCCTCTGTGCCCTCAGGTGGGGCGTTGGGGTCCAGGAAGTCTGGGTGCTGTAGTTCCTTTAGGTACTTGATTGGGGTGAGTATATGAGTGGAACCTACAGAGGAATAAAGCCTGAAAACCCATCGTTGACTGCATCCTATTGGGTTCTGACTGAAAGCTTGTTCAATATGCAGTTAATTTTTTACACAATGGCATCAAACTCAACTCATCAAACTCAAAAATATGCTCCAAAAAGAGATATAGACTACTTAAAAAACCTGGCCACAACTTTCAATATAAGTAATATAAAATTTCATTTTAGAAGTGTTTAGATTTTGATTATTATTATTATTACATCAAATGTAATGATAATTCCTGTTATATCGCCTACTGCCACTTAAGAGGTATAACCCTTTTTTCCATACAGCTATTATCAAAGCAGTGCTACAAAATAATTGACAAGATGAATAAAAATGTGAGCAATAAATAACTTTACAGACAGGATCCTCTAAATATTCAAAACATTTAATGGTGTAATATTTTTTTCTGCAGTATGGGTTCTTCAAATACAAAAAAATAAAAATTCCACCAAGTAAGGCTTTCCTGACAAAGTCAATATGAGTATTATCTTAAATGAAATTTGAACTGGCATTGTACTTTGCCGACTCAGTTGTTCTTTTCCCCTTCCTGCCGCTGTCCCTGTATCCGATACTGCATCCATTCCCTCCGAGTCGCTACAACATATCAGCTCTTCCGACAGAATGTGATTAATGCCATTACAGAGAAAGCAAACCCTCACAAGCTGCTGAATCAGCTGCAGAGGAAACATAAATATAAGATTCCCACCATTCTCCACTCCATTTGCAAACATCAGCAAGATCCAAACGTCAGGCAGGATTTATCCAGCTTTTATTGCTTAATACTGTGATACTGTCAATTCATGCTGATGAAAAAAGCTATAAAATATATTATTAAACCTCTTTACGTTGGATGTCATGAATCCTAGTTCAGCAGAGAAATACTGATACAGAAAACTCTGTTATGTTAGACAGTTAAGAATTTAAAACAAGGGTTAGACAGATATATCAGTTGCTGAAGGCCAATATGTGAGGTCAATATTGGCCTTTTGTGACAAACTAGATATTGATGAAGTTTTGTCAACATCTGATGTAATGGATATGATGTAGTTTGATCAATTAAATATCTTCTGAAGGACTGAACTAAAATTGAAATTGAACTATCAGACAGTATGTCTTTGGTATGAGTATTAGTGTTATCCTGGGCTTCAGCTACGAGTGCCATGGTCTAAATATTGTTTCAGAGGTTTCTGGTTTATGGGGGAAAACTCTGAAAACAAAGGGAGCATGAAAATGGCCAAATTTAAATGTATCATAACATGTATATGTGCACAAATTATGGGTAAGAGCAGCTTCAGTCCAAAAATAGTGGTATGGAATTGAGCCATAAATTACTAATGCTAGCAGTTGTGATAGTATTTTACTGTTTCAGTGGGGAGTTTTAGCGTCCAATGAAAGTCTAAGTGCAGTTATAAAAGGTTTTACACCCTGAAACACTAAATACTTGTAATTATTTGACAGGAAGACATTCACATTAAGAGTTACTGATTATCAGCACAAAATATTAAGTATCCACAAGTAGTCTCTCAAGCCAGAATTGTTGGCTCCCACTATTTCCAAATGCTTCTGCCTTACAGTCTGTACTTTGCAAGCACTGAAAATGAGCAGCAAAATAAGGCGGATATCCAGTCATTTTCTCACTTCCGTATCCCCCGTGCAGCCACGTAAATAACTCCTACTGGAAACCAAATTAGTCCAAGCCTAGCTAGCTAGCTGCTGCGCAGAAATGGGAATTTGAAAGGATATTTTTGATACAGCTCTTTCGTAACATTGCAAAATTTATTTTGTGATAAGCGAGGTTCCTCTTCACCGCAGAGACATCTTTTACGTCTTCCAATATCTTCTTTCACCAGTTTCATCGACATATGATCCATGCTAGCTAGCTGTCTCAGTTGTTGGGGAATACGTTTTCATGAACATTGTGGCAACTGTCACACATGTCAACATTTGTCGAATACTCCTCCAGTTCAAAGAGTTTTTCTGGTGGGAGATGACAGCTTCCTCTCCTTTAATTTTAATGGGGTGCATTACAGACTTATTTATGGAGCATTTGAAGATTGTGAAAGAGATAGTTTAGCTTGAGAGACTAATCCACAAGTATCATTGCTGGCCCTCAAAACCCATATCATTTTAACTTTAGTAAAACTTTTGAATGTTCACTCACCAATAATGGCTTCCCACTTGCCGTTGGCTTGGGTGACCTCATAGACGCAACGCATTTCACTGTATGTCATTCCTCCAATGACGAAGACAATGATCCTGGGCCCTGTCTTCATCTCTGTGGGACCCTTGTTCTTGTGCCAGTTGCCATAGCGAGCACTGTGTGATAAGAGAGGTGAAATTCAGTGAGTATTTCACTGCTACATGTAGAAATTGATTTAACTAAAAGTATTGAAATCTTGTTTTTATTTAGTGGAATGAGATTGAGTAGAGTGCTGTCTGGAATGTTCTTGAAGCAAATAATACTGTGAGATGTGACTTTAGTTGCAAGAATAATTTACCACTGAAAATACAAGCAATACAAAGAATGAAAAGTTGATGTGGAGCTGATAGTGTGTGTGCACTCTGCTAACACTTTATTTTAATTTTTGACTATAAATCACATTCTAAGCCATCAACTAAAGTAAGGTGCCACCTCTAGTTTACGTACAGTATATTAAAGTGACTTCCTACCTGGATGGAGCACTGGATTTAGAGGATACTTGTCGCTGGCAAATGTATGGGTACTGCTTTGGGTCAAGCTTGTCCTCAATGGCATCCTGCGGAAAGGCAAAATGGATGCTGCAACAGGTTGAATGAATACCAAACTTTCTCTCAACATTTTCCTTTTCCAAAATGTTTGACAGCACTGGAACTATTCTGACAATGGGATGGCACAGTTCCACTCCAACGCTGTTTCAGGAATTTTCTACAAGCAGTGATCAGTAACTTGACACAGGGCACTGTAAGGCCAATTAATATCAAGAAAATGATGGTGATTTGAGAAAATCCTTGAGTGTAGCAACATAATCCATTGGATTACAAAAAATGTTATCTAATCTGAATACCTTTGGATTAAAAAAATGGATTCCACAATTTTTTTTCTGTATACATCTCAAAACATTTTCAATGCAAATAAAATGCATTTTGCATATTCAGCACTTACAGTGGGTCAAATCAAATTACCCTTACAAAAATAGTACTGCTTCAAACTACAGGTGTACAAGTGTGTATCTACAACATGAGGGATGTTGTGTCGTTTGTCTAAGTTTTTGTTGCTGCTGATTTCAAAGGCAACTCATGAAAAAAAAGTTTCATAATTTTAAAATTGCAGTAATCCATGACAATATAACTATAATCTAAATAAACCTTTTTTCAAATGTAATCTTGGCTGATTATAGTTACTTTTTTTTGCAGTATGATTATGTAAAATGATCTGTTACTACCCAACCCTGATTATCTCACTCCAGTGTTAGATTTCACTTGTTTAAAAGATTAATAATTAAATAAACTTTAATACTCAAGACTCAGTTGAACATTATTAAAAAATCCTAAGATGGATGGTTAAAATGGATATTAATTGCAGTGAACACTCTGACTACTTTGGGAAAACATAGGTCAGGAGAGTTACTTCACCAAACACTATTTTGCAAAGCACAGCATCTGACCCAGCACCTGCTCCAGTGGACAACAGCAGAGGACTGTGTTTGCACTGGGCAACATCCAGAACACCATGACAGCAGCTGAAAAGTACCTCCATGATATCCTTGATCAGCGGAGTCCACCGGGAGAGCTGATAGGTCTGCTCACTGACTCTCTCCTTGCGCTCAGGCTTCTTGGCCTTCTTGGGAGCACCCTGTGGAGAGCGAGAGCTGATGAATCACTCATGCTTTTTCAGTTCACATGTCAATGTATCCCTTTTAAAAAAAAAAGTGTCACTTGTGTCTGCTCCAGTCATTCAGACTTAAATATTATTTGCCTTCAAACAAGTGAAAAATCTGGGCTGAGATAATTCTGTTTATTTGTAATACACTTTAACTTGTCTCAGGATTGAAAACAAGTATTTGTGTTTTAAGTGATCCCACTGGTAGATCACTTAAAAAAATAATCTTTTATCGTTATTTTTTGCAGTTCAGGTGTCTTGTCAATATATATTGTTACTAAGAAATGCTGCGCTTAAAACTAGTGCATGGAATGATATATGATATGATATCCAATATCTCCCACCCATAATGGCCAACATCCATACTGATAAGACGTTTTGTTAAAATTAGAATAAAAATGCACACACTGACACACTAAAACAAAAAAGGTCACAAAAATAGCAAATTTCAAAATTAGACAAATATCGAAGGTCATTTAATGCTTTTAAATCATTTTCAGAGTTTTTCAGAATCTGTAAGAACATGGGGACGTCCAGCCAATAGAGACAGGTCTGTGATCAGACATTCAGACTGGGTAAGCTGATCCCGGGTCAGGGTGGCTCACCTCAGACACAATGGGAACGCCCATGTGGGCCATGTTGGAAATGATGTCACTGTCCTCTGGTGGGATGTTGGCATGCTGAAGGAGCTTACACAGGTTCTCCTCGCTCACACCTGACACATGCACATACACACAAAAACAAATACAAATACAAAAACACACAAACACATGCAGCGCATACATTATATTCAAGTTATACATGCAACCAACGGTAGTGGATACATGCACACGCATGCATGCAAGTATGCACATTCACACAGCCAATATAATACAATGCATGCAGCTGCAGATGGACACAATCTCTGCCACTGTTATCGGATAATTTCACTTATTTCCTTTTCACCTGGATTTGCTTTAAAAATTTTCTCGAGACAAGTGACATATAGTAATCTTGAAATAAATGGGATTGCCTAAAGTGTTTAAATAGGTTGTTGGTGATCCAAAACAAACTTGAAACAGGTTAAACTGTGTTGGAAAAAGATGAAAATAGGCATTTTTTCATTCATTTTGAAGGAACACTCCAACATTTTGGGTATAATACCCTTTTTTGACTTACCCAGACTGAGACAAGATGTTCGATACCATTTTCACCTCTGTACTTCCACTGGTTTGGTCCCAATGGGTAGCATTTTGCTTTAGCTTGGCGTAGACTTGAATACTTGAAGTCAGGAGTCATTAGCCTAGCTCCGTCAAAGTGAAAAAAACAAAACTTACAGCAACTCTGAAACTGTCTTATTTACACAATATATCAAGTGTATTGCACGATGATGAAATACAAGCCTTGGAATTTCAGGAGAAACAACTCGTTTTTTTGTTTTTGTTTTTGTTTTTGTTTTTATTCCAGGATGTGTATTTCAAATATACATGATACACTGTGTAAATAAGACAGCTTCCAAGTTGCTGAAAGGTTGTTTTTTTTTGTTTGTTTGTTTTTTACTTTGATGGAGCTAGGCTAATGACTCCTGTAGACTTCAAGTCTATTCTAAGCTAACACAGAATGCTAACCATCAGAACCGAACCTATAGGACGCAAAGAGGTGGTATCGAACATCTTATGTCAGTCTGGGTAAGTCGGAAAAGGGGTATTTTGCCCAAAAACTTTGGAGTATTCCTTTAAGAAAATGTGATTAACTTCATCATTAATGACTACTTAAAATGGACACTCTTTTCCGCACACCACAAATTGGACATTGATTACTATTTGAAATAATGCTCTTCAAAACAAAGTCCAGACACCTGTAGAAGGCTCAACACCAAATACACCAAATATAGCTAAAGTCACTTCCAGTATCCTGTACTCAGACCTTTCCATAATTCCTGATAAAGCTTAGTCATTTCTATAACTCACTACTGAGAGAGATGTTTCTCACCATTCTTAAGGAAGATGTAGAGCAGAATGATGCGGATCTTGTCAAACACAGTGACGTTGGCGTCCAGTAGAATGGGCACAATGGCCCTCATGGGGTCCTTGATCTTTTCTCCCTCTGCATCTGTGCCCATTGCCAGATCCTAACGACAATGTAGGCAGAGGAACACAAAAAGAAGAAGAAGAAGAAATATAAATGTTCATCTGGTCAAATCCAAACCGAAGTTTCCTCAAACTTCCATTTTACCAGTATACAGAATTTAATGTGACTACCAATTGTGGTCTTTTGGGACAGCATCTATGGAGAAATCTATCTTGGCTGCAGATACGTGATTTGGTTTATCGAGTGGGCACTTTCTATCACAGATATTTTTTAGAATTAGACCTACTGCCCCTCCCGAGGACAACACAAAACAGTAAAGTTGGTTTTCTTTGATCTGAACTATAGTTTAAAAGTTTACTTTTTTGCATTTTTTCCTTGGCTGACAGAGTTGGATGGGGGTATGAAAACAGCCAAAAACACAGCTGTTCAAGCAGAACTGTCTGGGATGCAATAAGAGCTGAACCAACAAGTGTTTTTCTGGGCCCTGACACAAGTGTCACTGGAAGTTGATATCTCTTTTAGCAAAATTCATCACTTTTTGTACATGAGGCTATTGGCTATTTTACCTGTTCTACACGACACAGTTTGTCCACAGTGCCCTGGTAGCGGTTCATACAGTCTTCAGCCAAATGGAGATGAGTTGAATACTGAGGTCAGAGAGGATAGATACTATCAGTGGCAACATCATTAGACAGGAACCAGTAGTGTACAATATATGTACAACACCACGAGGTACATACTACATGACTACATTAAAGAAAAAAACAAAAAACAAAAAAACAGGGCTCCTATGTAGGTGTGGAAAAACTAAAAAAATCTATTTGATATTTTTTTTTTTTGCAATTTATAAACTGCAAGGTCTGGAGAAGTATTCATGATAGGAATATGAATTTATATGGTTGGAAACACTCTATATTACTATATTGTTGGGAGTCCTAAAACACAATACCTCATCAAATTACTTGTTGTTAAGAGATATTTTCTGATCTTTTCCTAATCTTTCTGAGGTTGTCCTGGTCTCCTGGCAGTTCCAGCAGTTTATTCTTGCCTGCTATTAGAGTTCAGGTCAGGGGATGTTGATTTCTAAAAAACGGTGGGCTGGTGAAGTCCTCTGAGACTGTAACACTGATTAATTTTGAACTTGACAAAAATAGATAGCAGCTGATTGGTTCAACCTTCTGTCTCTCATTAGCTCATCAGTATCTACAACTTGATAACAGATGTTGGGTTTATTGCATGGAAACTTCAGTATTACATAGCCAATGTTCTGGGCTGTTATATAATTTAGCTTGTTGTCACATCTAAAGTGACAGTGAGTAAACAGGTAGTGAGTTCAGTGTCTTGCTTGCTGATAGATGCTTTAGTCATGATGGAGTCAAACTCATGTTCTTTCTGTTACTGCATGGCCTCTCTAACCACAAGACCAAACTGACAGCATGTGCTCCTATATAGCTCATTGAATGGTGCACTATAATACTATACTACTACTTTATTGCCAGGGTTGGGTGTTTGACTCCCACTGGAACCACCCATGCTAGAAATGTATTGTAGTGCTATCGGGGCTTTGGATAAAAGGGGCTCTATCGGATGAAATGATTCACATTTCACACCTTGAAGTGTTTAGCTTACAATACCACCTCAGCTCCTACCTTGCTGAGCTCTTTCTGATATTGAGGCATCTTCTTTAACATCTGCGACAGTTCCTTCATGGTCGTCTGAAAGGAAGAGTTGAGTGATACATTTCAGCAAAGGTGGGGAAAAGAATGAGAATTACTCCCATTAAAGTAATTGAGCAACTCTTTGCCCTGCTGGCATGCGAGGCCAAAGGATGGCCAAGTCCGTCCATCCGTCCTTCCACCACTTAACTCCGAGGCAGCATATCTTGAAATCTACTTGGTGGATTACCATAAAATTTGGTGAGCATGTTCAGCATGTTCCCCAGAGGATGAACAGGATGAACAATGACGTTCACCAACAGGCCAAACATTAGACTTGTACACAACTGAGCATACTCTTGCTCCCCATGGAATGAACCCTATCAATTATGGTACCACCGTCACAACTGCTGTAGCACCAAAAAGTTAAATTTGATATCTCACAAACTATTGGGCAAATTGCCATGATGGTCCCCAGAGAATGAACCCTCTCAATTTTGGTGAACTTATGACCTTTGATGTGGCATCACCCTCAGGCTAAAATATCAAATTTACATACAAGCTATCACTAAATCTAATTAGCATATTATAATGATATTCGGTGGGTGCGCTCATACTCCTTAAAGGAAGATTCTTCTTCAATTTAATCACCTCATTACCTTTCCTATTGCATCACTCTTTGGCCAAAATGTTAAATCTGATATCTCATAATCAATTGGGCAGACAGCCATGAAATTTGGGAAGCACATTCATCCTCCACATAGGATGAACTCTATTAACTTTGGTGACCCTATGACCTTTCCTTAAGTGCTACCCTCATGCCAAGATGAACCCCATTCTCCTACTACTTGCACTTCCCCAGCATACACAAAGTCAGTGGGGCATCAGTTTGCCTGACAAGGCCCACACTTGTCTATATATATATTATAATAAAATAATTTTACATTTACCTAACCCAAGTTTTGTATGTTGCTGAATTTTAAATCACATCTGATACAGAACAGAAAATTTTCAGGCTCTCTCTAAGTACTACTTCAGAAAGTGGCCAATCGTAAAAAGCATCTGCATCAAACCTGTGCAAGGATATAAATGTTTATTAACTATTAAATTCAATGATCAAATTTACCTTGGTTAACATCAGCCAAAAACCATCTCTCCATCTGAAGTAAGTAGATGTTTACACCAGTAATTTTACTTCTACTCATGTACATTTTCAACAAAGAAACAGTACTTTCATATTTTGTTTCTCTTAAGTAAAACACTAATGGAGTTAGAAACCAGAGCTCTGTGTCCTTTACCTTTTCTCCAGTGTTCATCTTTTTGCTGGCAGAGAATTCTTTCAGAGAGCGAGTCACAGCTCTGTGCAAACGAATGAAACAGGGACAGAAGAGAGAGCCAAAAAAGGGAGAAAAAAGGACATGACTTGAAGGAAAAGCAACTTGATAAAAAGTGGGCAGATTTTTGTATGCTGAGTCTCGTGAGAAACAATGAGCTGTCAGAGTCTTGTGAAAGGGCAGAAGTACATGGTGGAGGTCTTGAATATTGATGTTACTCCTCTGTATGTGTGTGTGTGCATGCGTGTGTGTCAGACTGTCGAAGTCACTCACGTCGACACCTCAGCAATGTGTTTGTGCCTCAGAGAGAGCCACAAGTCATCATCCTCATCCAACAACACCTCCTTCGTCCTCACCTCCCCCATCCCACTTGTTTCAAACCTGACCGTGGGCGGGCGAGAGAGGTTATGACAGAATGAGAGAGGGAGAGAGAGAGAGAGGGAGAGAGAGGAGTTTCATTCTAAACTGAAATTTCCAACTTTTAAAAATGCAACATCTTCTCCCACAATTATTGGGAGTAAAAATCATTATTGATTATTATTACCATGATTTGCTATCTTTACAAATGTATGTATGAATTTATTTGAACAAGAGATTACACTAAAATGAAATGAAAATGAAAAATAAAAAATGAATACATCCTGGAGGCATCAAAGAAACCTATAGAGGAGTGTGTTATGTGTTAATAAAACCTATCAAATTCAGCCAACTTCAGACTGTTAGAGAAAATAAACAGTGCATTTTCACCAAAAACTTTGACTGTTTCTGTGAGTCTCAGTTCAGCTAAAACAAAATCATGCAATTTGTTAATCAATATTTTGCTGTACAGAGCAGCTCTTCTCCTGGCAAAGACAGAGAAATAGCATCAAACGAGACCGACACATGAGCATGAAACTGTTTTCTTGAAAGTGTTGTTTTCTCAATAATATCTGTATATTGGTCTGCCTTACTCTTCCTTGTTTCAGGATCCTGACAATGGTTTTGAGGCCATGAATTCTAAGAAAATTTAAACTGCACTGGAAACAAGGAGGAGGAAATATCTTGGCTGACTGGCAAGACCTTCACTTGTAATAAGAAAGAATATTTTAAAAATGAATATGAAATTATATGACTTTCAATGGGAATTAACCTGGACTTTCTGATTTTGAGATATCTTAAACCACCGGGGCTGGTATAAAATTCGGAAGCAAAACTGAATGACAGTCTGAATAAAAGAAAAGCAACATAATAAAAGAACAGTATTATTGAAATGACAAGTGCGCCCTAAGCTTAGTGACTCATGAATACTGTCAGAAATGTTTACTGGTAGACGTCGTTCTCGATGCCCAGCAGGTCGTAGCCCATAGCCTGCAGGGTGAGTTCATGCAGGAGAGGTGACACGGGATCAAACCCACGATCCAGGATCAGCAACTGCGAGCGAGACTTGTCCGGACCCTGGACACATACACAACAGACGTCAAAACACTGTTGATGCTGTCAAAGACTTTTGTCTATGTTGAAGTTTTTATACAAAGAATTTATTTCCCAAAAAAGATATTAGCTTGGGGTCATTACTTGAAATTCAGTATATCTAAGGGGGGAGGGGATATTGCAAATTAAGATAACGCCTCTGGGTAAAAGCATACAACCTATCCAGTATTAATATTTAACCACTTTACATGTGTTCTAGCCAGGTTGTCATCTAAGAAAATAAAGACTTTTTTCACAATGCTGTCAAATTCTTTTAAATTTGCAGCTGTAATTTTGAGCAATTTTGCAATATTATGCATCTTATATGCAAGTATAGAATGCGTAATGGGGGTCTAACCCTAAAGTGGAAATCAGTGCAGTACCAGGCATTGTCTCTGCCACAGAGGAGGAATGTATTGCAGTGGGGCATGTGGATGTGCCTGTGCAGCTTGGTGCAAGAACTCATTTGACAATGAAAAAATTGCAAACCAATTCTATAAAATGTGAAACATGTCTTGGCCCTTGATGTGTTAAAGGACAGGCAAAATCCCCTTTTTCCAATTTAACCAGACTGAGAAAAGATGTTTGATACCATTTTCTTTTTTTTTTTTTTAAGATTTTTTTTTTTCGTAGCTCTGCTTTATTTGACAGTGACAGTGGAGATAGGAAAGACAAGGGAGAGAGGGGGGGTGACATGCAGCAAAGGGAGTGGGTAGGAATCGAACCCGTGCCACAGCAGCTATGTGGTACGCGCTCCACACGGTGATCCACCAGAGCGTCCCGATATCATTTTCACCTATGTACATCCACTGGTTCGGTTCCTATGGGTAGCATTTCATGTTAGCTTAGCATAAAGACTAGTTCCATCTCCCTACCTCTCCCATGGTGGGGTCATCAGCCTTGTAGCCATCCAGCTTTTCCTGAAGCATCTGGGCCAGAGTGGCACAGTCTTTGTACTCCCTGGGCCAAGATCCAGACATACAGGAACACACAAAGTCAGATGATTAGCTTTGAAATCCTGAAGATGATGCAACAGCAATGTTTTTCAAAAAAGCAACATGGCAAGCATACTGCATGTTCATTTCCTTGAAATTCAATCTATAAATATGTAGAGAGTTCTCCCACTCTGTCCAATCCAATAATTCTCTCTTTTGTCCATCTGAATCTGCTCGATCTGTGCATTAACCCGTGCATCACTACCTTTCACCACTGTGCCAGAAAGTCTGAAAGCTTTAGCGTCCAAATCTGACCCCATGGAGACCAGTGTAAAATGCAGTATAGAAGCAGCCAGTGTTTCCAGTGATGAATTATATCATTTGCAATTATACTAAGGCCTGTATATCATCATTTAATGATATAAAATACTACACAGTGCACTTTCATAAACCAGATTGAGAAAGAGAAATTGGCGTTTTTCATTTTTATTCATGTTCTGCCTCCACAGAGGAAAGAAAGATGAAACAAAGCCATGAAGAAAAGTGCAAAAATGGACAATTAATGGGGCCTATGTTGCTTCTCTCACCCTCTGTATCGGACCCCTGGATACTCTTTCAGCGTGGCACAGAGGGTGGCCATCTGCTCAGCACAACGCTCCAACATGTTGTTTTTCACATCAGCCTTGAAGGGGCTGTAGAAGTCCTGAAAGGCATCCACTTTATCCAGGGAGAAGACCTGGACACAGACAAAGTGACAGGAGAGACAGTTTGGGGTTCAGTCTCATCTTTATTCCTCTTCTGATCGTTTCATTTTAATTTCAATTTATTTTGCTTTCATCATCATCATCATTATTATTATCATTATTATTAGGAGTAGTGGTAGTAGTAGTAGTAGTAGTAGTAGTAGTAGTAGTAGTAGCAGCAGCAGTAGTAGCAGTATGATGGGTTTCAGTGGAAACATTTAGTGTCACATGATGATGGAAACCTTTAGGGGAAACATTATTTGGGTATGAAAATGGTCAAATGTAAATATAATGAATAGAAAATTGTTATTATTATATTATTAGTAGTATTATTATTAAGCTTCCACCAGCCTCAATTCAAGAATTTCTGTACTGGTGACTGGTTGAACCCTAATACAGTGCACACAAACATATTCACAGACCCATCTGTTGTTGACTCCATCACATGACAACAATCCTTCTATTTTCTCTTGTCACACATCCCATCTCAACTCCCAGTGGCTGTGGGACAGGAGTGTCCCTCTGGTCAGCCAATGAGGGGAAAGATTAGGGGAAGGCGGGCCGACCGAGCTGGCATGGTGCCTCCCTCCCCTTCGGGATTAAAACTAGAGGACAACAGCAGAGGATTGGAGACTAAAGCTGATCTGGAACATTCCAACAGGAACACAAAACATGGTCAGGCCGCTCCTCTTCGTTACTCTTCATCACTCGACCTTCCCTCACTTCTAATGGGCTTTCCCCCCCGTTACCTCATCAAAACTGCATTTGAGTGATGAGCTATTCTCCCACAAGTAGCTGCACACATACAAACACACACACACACACACACGCTTGTAACATTCAGCAAGATCAAAACAAAATGACTACATCTTAATATTCTTTAATGTTTATTGTTCTTGAAGGCATTTCAGTAGTGAAATGATGGTATTCACCTGATCATAACACTGTATTAATTTTTAACTCTTACTTTACTACCTTCATTTCCATTTAATGTCCATTTAATGTACTAATACTGATTTTTTTTTAACTGAGGCTGCCACTAGCCAACATTTATATTTAATATTAGATTGTATCATATAAACTGTATATCATATTCAATATCTTTAAATTTTAAAATTATTATGAAAAAAACAAGAAAACTATCACTCAAGTATAGTATGTTTTTAATGAATTTAATGAAATGTTTGAATAAGCAAAATAAACAAGAGAATATTGAAAAAAAAAAATAAAAAGATGAGAGATCCTTTTGAACTGGCAGGCAGATATGGCCGTGACATATTGGTAAATCGATTAGTCGATTAACATGCTTGCAGCAATTCTGGTTATTTTCAACCTGGGCCTTTTTTTCCCTAGTTGTTGCCATTGTGCTAATCAGTTGTGACCCAAACTTGGTAGATGACTTCACTTTAGAGCTACAGTATGCACCGCTCATACTCTCGACTGGCTGGGGTGTAGCAGGGTACTTGAATGTCCTCTTTGCCAATGAATTCACACCATTTTAAATAACATCTAATACCACAATATACTGTATATACAATATACTATAGAGAAGAACCTCAAGGTGGACAATACCAGCTGGCTGAGATTCAGGTTTTAATAAGACCAATATAAGCAAATTGCTATTGGTCTAACCATCATCCAGTGCCTTACCTGAGATTCATAGGGCAGAAAGGCGACATGGATCTCAGTCAAGGCCTTCATGGCTTTGGAGGCGCGGGATTTGGTCAGCAGGCCGAACAACGAGTCTGGGATTGCTGTGGGAAGAGGTGACATACAGAGATAGCTATTAACAATTCTGTCATTATAAAGTCACTGAGCATTTTGTGCATTGTCTTTAACAGAGTATAAGGCTCAATATCAGATTAAAGGATTACTCCAATATTTTGGGCAAAATACCCTTTTTCTGACTTTCCCAGACTGAGACAAGATGTTCAATACCATTTTCACCTCTGTACGTCCGTTTTAGGAGAAGTTACATGGTAGAACTATCTATGTTCTCCTAAAACAACTCTCGTTTAAAAAAAACAAAAAATAAAAATAATTCCAAAATGTGTATTGCAAACACACATCATACATTGGATAAATAAGACAGCTTCAGATGTGCTGTAAGGTTTATTTTTTCACTTTGAAGGAGCTAGACTAATGACTCCTGTAGACTTCAAGTCTTCATGCTAAGATAACACAAGATGCTACCCATAGGAAATTGAACAGTGCACCTAGTAGTGAAAATGTTATTGAACAAATTGTCTCAGTCTTTGTAAAGGTGGCTACAGACTGTGCGACAACAGCTATCTTATAAGATCACTCCATGTCACATTGTACGAGACGAATCTCCTAAGATCTTGGCCGCAGTACGTGTCAGACTGCAAGATTCCAAGTTCGCTGCATGTCACTGTCCGATTGATGTGCCTGGCCAATCGGGAGGACAAATGCTGAAAAACACACCTCTTCTGTCGTCACTGTATGCGTCATCTATCTGCGCCACCTTTCTGTTTTGAGTCACGCTGCATGGGTTGGCGTATGTATTGTGCGTCATCCCGTGCTGCGTTCCAATTGGTTGCTTTGTAGATGTGGGTTGTAGCAGAAGTCACACTGTCCGATTGTGGACAGAAATTTCTGACAGTGTCAGAAGTTTGACTCAGCCCGTCTTTGGTCGTAGTCCCCCCATATCGCCTGTCGCTAGGACCGCCAATTTGAGACCAAGACGAAAGATTTTGTCACATTTCGCCACATTTTGTCAACTTTTGTCTGCGACAGCGATATTGTGGGGAAATACGCACAGTGCGTAGGGGCCTTAAGTTGGAAAAATGGTATTTTGCCTAAGACGTTGGTGTACTTCTTAAATAAACGGTTAAAATGGGCATTGTTTGCAGTGTGATTGACAGTGCTAGCGGTCCAATTTATGAGACCAGTGTAAATATAGTAACTGATAATCCTATTATAATCCTATTTTCTAATTTCAGACAAAAAAATAAACAAATTCTGCCAACACTACAATTTGGTATTTGGCATGAAAAAGTTCCACAAAATGTTTCTTTCATTTTTTTGTTTTTGTATTGTTTTGTTTTGCTTTGTTTGTTTCTTAGGCATATCACCACCACTTCCTAACATAAAACTGTAAGCAAAGAATAAATGGAGGGATTAAGTTGCTATTCTGAACCTTTTTCCTCATTGCTTATTTCTCTGCTCTGAACACCCTTTCAGCTACCCCTTTGAAAGCAATTGTTTACTCCAAGCTTGTAGCACTGGTACCTTACTACTAACATAAAGCTGGGTTTGTGTATATCAAAGCAGGGTCAGAAAATGTTATTGGATATCCTGCACATGTCTGTTCCATTTTGGAATCGATTTACTCACTGTCGGTGAAGAAGACATGCGCTGCTCGGTACCTCGGAGCCTGCGGGTCTCTGAAGTCATCGATCAGACCCTCCACAGACTGGGACACAGAATAGAACAACATATTATCTCTAATATGAAAGAGAATAGGATTTTGGACTGAATAACAGCCTAAATTATCACTGTGTTCAAAATGGTGTCAGTTAAAAGAAACTGAGTGATAATCTACTCCACTGTATCAAGTGAAGGGGCAATAGTAAGGTTCTTTCTTTCCCACTATAATACCTGCGGTGATCAATACAAATGACTATACAATCTGCCTATGCTTCGCTGAAAACATCTCATGCTATGGAGGTGCTTTTTCACTGACTCAACTGCACTTGCATTTCATATGCTCAATGATGGAGGATGGTGTTGCAAGTGAGCAGCTGGCATTATATGATATATTAACTATAAAAGCTAAAAAGTCTCTGAAGTAAAAAGTCACAGCATAGGAAGCATGCAGAAGAATCAAAAGTCGGATCATAACATATGATCTAGGCAACATGTTCTTATTCCCAACTCGTCAAACAGTAGCTTGGTTGTTGGTGCTACACTTGAAACTATGGTGTCCCTGTAGTGTCAGTCTTCCATTGACTCTATATGTCACTGACATCACTCACAGACAAAAGACAAAAAATATAACCAAACATAGTTTGGTTATATTTAGGCAACAAAACCACTTGGTTAAGGTTAAGTTTTTTGTCGGTATCCGATGCTGAGGGCAGTGACATCTCCTCGGTATTTGACGCTCTGGTAATGAGAACGGGCTGAATCTAATTTGATTACGATGCCTAATCATCTAAAATTCAAAATTTCATGTGTCATTTATTAAGACAAAATTAATGTCTTTATTTTGTCTTACATGGCTATTGTATGTGTTTGAGCCAGCAAGTGCGTGTGTTTGTTATAGTGTTCTGATAACAAAGCAGTTGATGCCAAAGTAGTCTCTCAAACCAGACTATTTCGTCCACAATCTTTAAATGCTCCATATAAGTCTGTAATTCAGCCCATTAAAATACGAGGAGAGGAAGCTGTCATCTGCACCAGACAAAGTCTTACTACTGGAAGAGTATTCAACCAATCACAACAAAATGTTCATGGAAGTGTATTCCCCTCGGAAACATAACAAAGACAGCTAGCTAGAATGGATGATATGCAGTCGTAGGCAGACAGGCAATAACGTCCTGGTGGTTTATCAAATTCAGCAAATACATGCGCTGAAGGTCTTTTAGATTTGTCACGGAATGAATTTCTGAAAGAGTTCCAAGAAGTTGAATCAAAAATATCTTGTTGAATTTCCATTTCTGCTCAGCAGCTAGTTAGCTAGGCTTCGGCTAAATTGATTTCTAGTAGGAGCTATTGATGCATCTGCACAGGGGATACAGAAGTGACGAAATCCGGATATCCGCCTTATTTTGCTACTTTTCAGTACTTCTGAAGTACAGACTGTTAGGCTGAAGCATTTGGACACTGCAGGAGCCAACACATCTGGCTTGAGACACTACTGCTAAAGGAGAAACACCTGGCTTGACATCACAGATTGGGGTTGAAGTTGGCAATTTGTTTGAAAGATTCACAGAGAGCAGTGCAAAAATGATTTTGTCCTAGAGGTGGATGCAGGACTTTATTTAAAAAGTGCTGAAAATAAATACAGGATTAATTCTATTCATTATATCACATGCCATATAAGGCATGATGTTTGTAGCTTGGAAAAAAGTGATTCAGGGCTGCTTCAGTCTTAAACAGCAAGTTAGCTAATTAATTAAAATGTGATGTTTTCTGTAATGACAGTCACTTTTTTGCTATTTATTTCATCAGCCCTCCTGAACCTGTTGCATTTGTTTACCTTTTTTATGTAAAACCTTTTTTGTATACTCAAATATAGCATCAGATCATACTTATTTAAAATAAATAAGTAAATTGAAATCCCTCAAATGCTGGAGAAAAGTGCAAAGTGAGGGTCTTACCCAGATACCATGAAACAAGTCATTTTCTGAAGTGAATGTGCAATTATGAATATGCATTATGAATATCACCTGCATCACCTACCTCATCTGAGGGTGTTATCAGATAGATGGCCTCCATGCTGGGCAGAGGCTCACGCCGCTTGTTTATGTCTTCTACAACTGGGGAGCACAGGAAAACACAATAGCAATCAGTCACTGTGCCTGACTAGAGGAAAGAGCTCCTGCAGCTGGTTTGTAGGAAGGTCAGTGCACTCAGAACACTTCTGTTCATGCCCAGATCTCCACTTGGAGGAATGGGACTTGGGACTGCCCTTAAGTGACACATAATATTTCAACATTTTCATTGCAAGAGATGTTACTGAAAGCCAAATATCAAAGTCAAATATAAAATCAAATATTAATGATAAAATATTGTAATTTCTTGGGACAGCAGCTAAGGTGTGAAATAATGGCAGTCGCTCTGTGAGCCTTATTGCTAGCTAATGGGGTTTAAACGTTTGCAGAAATGATCAAATATTTATCAGGAGAGGAGATGGCTCTGAGTGGAGTATATAGGTCGACACTGTAGGCCATTACAAGCTGATAACTGGAAAAAATGCACTGAATACTGAGCTGCACTTAGAAAAGTTTATATACTGATCACTGAAATTGTGGTAAAATTAAAAAAATGTGCCATTGTGACATATTCTGTGGCTGAATGGGAAAATAGCTGGTTGGCCTGATTCTGAGTTGAAAAAAAAAAATCCTGTGTATTTGCATGCATGGATTTAATGCACAGAGTAGCAGCTTGTCTCAAAATATGTGGTCAGTATTATGTAAATATTTAACTCAAATTTAGTAGGTTATTGAATATCTTGACTGCAAAGGTGCTCACTTGCACCGCAGGGATCATTAAATTAATTTTCCTGTATGATAAGCCTAGCACTCCAGTTCTTGTGTGATTTGTTAAAATTTGTTTGATCAACTGACAGCCCTACGTAAAAAAAACAAAAACAAAACATGTTATTTCTGCTGCCGTTTAAGGTCAAGTTCAAGTGCAAACTTACATTTGAGAGTACAAGAATAGAAAATTTGCACTGGTTAAGGTGGTTTTGGAATATAAATATAACGTGACAAAACCACAGCAAAAACAGAAAAAATCACAATATCAGTCAATCAATAAATCAATCGATCAGTCAGTTATTCTGTACTATTATACTGTTCAGTAATACTGCTAGTTCATATAAGAGCTAGGATTATTGAATTTGGAATGCATTATTTGTGTCTGTCGTCTTGTGGTTACATAACATTTTTATTTTTGCTCTAATATGTGGACGATTAACTCTCTTTGAACTGAAGTGCACTGAGCTGAGCCGAGCTGGGTTATCGTACTCACTGGTTATTCCCTCTGACATGATGTCTGTCATCTTGCAGCAGGAGGAAATCATTCTCATGCTCAGTTTGTCCACCACCAGCACCTAGGAAAAGAATCAAAAGGGATCTCTATAATGAGGACCACTATAGAAATTCATCTCTGATTTCAACTGTTCAATTTGTTCTACATGTGTTTTTAAAGGCACTGAATCATGTCAGATCATATCAAGAAACAACACTCAGGTCACTCGGAAATAATGCTAAACTCTTCTCAGTCAGGTAATGGTTATAAAAAATATTACAAGACCTTCTGTACATGAGGAGTATGCACACACACACACACACACACACACACACACACACACACACATCGCCATGGTCATTAAG
>OMLF01004314.1:55439-75407 GCA_900302615.1 Holocentrus rufus | reverse complement strand
GAAAAACAGAGGGATGGAAGAGGAAGAAATATGCAGACAGAAGATTATGACTGAGAGGGTTAGAGGTTGAACAGCTCCTGATGGTTTTCCCCAGACAGACACAGATAATGTAAGGTGAAGGTATGTGCACTAGAGGGGGACAAACACTACTATGTTAAGGAAGGTTAGTTACAACACGCATTTCAAGCCTGCTTCAGATTTCTTATTTGGTGAACAGAAAACTGCTAAATTAGTGAAAGACGGAAACCCCACGGTTCACCTGCCTACTCAATGATTAACCTAACTAATGACTTTAAGTTGAGTCTCCTTCCATGCTGCAGCTGGGAGCAGGCGAGCAGATGAAAGTACTGAAGCGCAGCTCCGACAGACCTGCAGTCTAATTAAAAAGGTACCCGAGAAAGGATTTCAGTCATCTCCCTGGCAGGAAATACACAAGCAAACTATTTTCTCCCTCCGGAGTAATTTTCCCTCACAGGCTTCAGTGTAGATACAGATCATCTCTGGAACGCATTATGAGACTCGGCGTCTATCTTGTGTTTAATTTTAACTCCCATAGAATTGTGCACGGCAGTAATCACGCCTGGTTCTTGCATTTCACTTTTTTGCTCATCAATCTGCCGTTTATGAAAAAGCATCTGTGAGGGACTTAGTGGGGGGAAAAAAAAAATTCTGCCCTGCATGGATTTCTTTTTTGGGCATCAACGTGTACGAGCATTTGTTCCTGAATCACACACTTAAAACTAACACAATTAAATGACTGTGCCGTAAGGGAATATCTTGTTTCATTTACTGGTAATGTTATAAGGAAATATAAACACCCATATCACCCGCAGAAAAATGTAAAAGAGTGGAATAGGTAGAATAGCTCTTGAGTAACTACGCAAGAATGCACCGAGAGGAAGGTCACCATTTCCTCTTTATATACACACACACACACACACAAGCAGTATGTCTGATGCCACCTTCCCACCATGAAAAAAAGCTTTGTGCTGTTGCCAGTCAAACAGCGGTCACTGGGGAGAAAAGCTTGGAGCAAAAATTTTCCTTTTTTTTTTTTTTTTTTTTTTAAATAACTGAATCAAGACGGCCTAAAAAGGGGCCTGAGCATTTTTATCTGCATGCCGAAATGCCGCTACAGGACAGGACACGGCCAGCCCTCTCCAGGCTACTTTCTCCACAGAAGACGACTACACTGCTTGTTAACTGGTGGAAACTTCAACCGGGTTAGACAGAATGAGTGCAAGATAATTCCCGCTGACATTACAACATTAGTTATTAGTGCAATGCCATGTTTTGGGATCCAACACCGACTGAAATTAAGGAATTACATAGATGTCACCCAGGTGCTCCCACACACAGAATCTAGGCTACATGAGCTCAATCAGTTGGAAAATGATGCAAAAGACAGTTTTGAATCAAACTAGCTAACAAAAATAGGTTTGGATGTGATAGCCGAAAGCTAGAGTTAGTAGGGTCCGAGTTAATAGGAAGGAAAGTTCAGCCTGCACAGTGGTTTGCCACAAAAAATAAATTGATGTGTACAGATTCAAGGCGATTTATTGTCATATCGGGTCAAACCACTGAGCAACGCTGCACACCAACATAAACACACAGACGCAAAAACGCACACATGGCCTGCTCACCCTGGTGCCTCTGGAGCTCCCTACCTTCTCATCTAAGCTCCACTGAAGCTTTGCAGCCTGTACAGGGATGGAGGAGGGATGACAAAAGAAAAAAAAAAAAAAACAAATAGGAAAAGAAAGAAGAAAGAAAAATCCATAACTCAAAATCACCAAACAAGACAGGAGGACGTAAAAGGAAATCCAAGAAAATCTGCCTCAGTGTCCACAGAGAGCAGTGATGTGGGGTGAAGAGCAGTGATGCTGGATATCATAACGTTTCAGAATCAGCCTCGGTTTAATTTCACATTCAGATCACTGTTTGACCAATGCTCTGCTTGGTATGTTGTAGCGGTTCATTATTTTCCATTCATAATGTGCCTCTGCAACATCGCTATGATATCACTCCATCACTGTCCAGACAAAACAAAATACTGATTTTAAACACAGCACCGCAATCAAATGTTGACATTTCACAAGACATTTTAAGGACATTAAAAGTGACCTTAAGATTAAGAGCAAATCAAGAGGAGAACTGAACCGTGTCATTCACACGCACAGCCATGCATACATACACACACATGCATGGCGTTCATTTCTGCAGCCGTGGTTGAACACGTGGCTTCTTGTATTTTATTTTGACCGAGCCCAAACAATAACAGGAAAACTCATTAACTACAAGGACAAGGCCTATAGCTAAATTTGTTTGTTAATTCAGTTCTTAAGATTTGCCTCATACTGTGGCATCTGCTTGATGTGGGAGAGTTCTGGCACAGATATTGGCTCCGTCATGGACACCGTGTGGACTAATCATTTGTCCCCAATGATGATGGAAAACCACCACCAGGCTGAATGGCAGCTTCAAGCGATCATTAAATAATCTGGTTCCCATTTCATAATAGTAAAATTTAGCAGGCTGAGGAAAACATCTTTTTTTTCCCCTTTTCCACCAAAAAGTTCCATGGCCAACGTTCCTGTGTTTTGCTCTCAGAAGAGCGTTCTGGTGGCAAAGAAAGTTCATTAAGCTCTTGTGTGTTTCTGTTTCCGCCACACCCCGAGAACAGCGCGCTATATGCAAATAAGGAGTTGGTGTTTAGTTGTTCCACGTGCAACTGACGACAGCAAACATGCAATCGGTTGAACCTGTTGTTGTGTTCGCAATTATTTACGACTGTGCTGTTGTGATGCTGCATTTAGCTTTGCAGAGGAGACACAAGGTGGTTGAAAATGAGGTTGAGGGTTCTAGAAAACCAAGAACTGACAAGAGGAAAACCTGCTTTTATGTAGAGAAATGTAGCTGCAAAGAGAGACCAACAGTGTGTTTTTCTCTCAATTTGTAGCGGAGTAATCCCTTGATAAAATGATCTATTAATCATTTCCATTTGCGGTTGCTCTCTCCTGTTTTTAAAAACGGCTGTGCAAATAAACTTCCGTGCTGCTTGTGTTACACATTTAACCAATCAGGGTTGTTCAACGCTAAAACTCCACACCAGTGGTCCATGTTATTATGGATTCCACCATAATAACACAAGATATGCCCACAAGTGCTGTGACTGGTCATACAATGTGTTGTCCTGTTGTCCATTTGCTAAAATAGGCTTTTCATAAGCCCTCACCCAACCATAACCATAAGTGGGTTGATCTTGCCCAGAACTCTGGTGGGATTCATAATAGCGCCAATGGTCTCCAGCAACTTGGAGACCAGCACCTCAGTTGTAGGAGTGCAAGAAGTCAACCCGTGGGGTAAAAGAGGGACTGGTTCCTCTGGTGGAAACAGGGGTAAGAGTTCCTATGTTCTGGGGACAGTTTCTGCAGTGGAAAAAGCGATATTTTGTTTACACATATACCACAAACAGAATGCTAGGGTATGATATTTCTGGGCTGGATAGCCACATATCAATATTTCCCAAAATAACTGAGAAGCTGCGCAATCACAACAACACAGTTAGTATATTCCCACTGACAGCCTAAGTAATCCCATGATAAATTGTGTACAGCGGTACAGGCATTTTGAAACACTGTGGATTCTGTACGTGGATGCCAGTGAGCAACAGTGATGCATCTGATGCCTGCCAGACTTTTGTTTGCAGTCACCTTTATCTGTGTCACTGTCAAGACAGCTGCTGTCATCGACGCTGTTCTGACATAAGCGCAATGTTAGGCGATGTGTGCACGAGGGATATGCAGCTCTTTTTTTTTTTAGCCTGTCAATCTTCCCTTCCATCTGTGGATGAGCAATGCAGTAGCTAAAACCGAGCTTTGCATCACATTACTATAGCAAAACCCTATGAAAATAATCACAAGGGCTGGAAAAAGCAAAAGCGAGACTTCAATGGAAAGCTTTGTGAGAAATCGAGTTGGATGGTTTGCTCGTCCAAGCTGCTCCATAAGCTTATGTATGAATAGGCAGTGGATATCAGTTTGATTCAAGAGGGCTTTCACCCAAGGACGAAGCGCAGCCAGTTTCAGATTAATTGCAGAGTTGCTATGACAACTGGTCAATATCAGGCACTAAACAGTGCAGCCAAACACTTCTCATCCATCATGATGAATACATTAAACCTGAGGTAACTGCATCAAACGGCTGAGAAATGGTTGAACACTTGCTTGTCAGTGCAGCAGGTCAAGAAGAAAAGGTCTTCTTTTTACTATGTGAGAGAAGCACAGGGTTTGGTTAGCAAATAAACTGATTAACTGCCAGGGCTTCATCCAGGATCTGACGTTGTGAACCTGTGCACTGTTTGTCCAACAAGGCGCGCCTTAGGGCATGGGCAAACCCACAACCTGTTCTCAACTTAGTCTACCAACTACCAACTACCTCCAGGCTGTTTATTCCACTCCAACTGTGATCGAATCACTAAAGGCAACATTTTCCTTAAAGGTGCAATTTGTAGTATTTTCGGCATCTGTGTTTTGGTTGAATACATCCATACTCTGATGAGCAATATCGCTATGAGCATCAAGGAAAGTTATCCTTTTGAGCATCTTGACCTCACAGGCCACCGTTCCTGTTGACGAGTGCGGAGAGCGAGAAGTCAAGGAGGTGACAAGTATTCAAATGTTGATGCGCTTCGCCTCGCAATCATTTGACCCACTATTTCACAAGAAATTACATAGTGATCTTTTAAGACAACTACAATCCTTGACCTGTAGTACATTATCTTATCTCCAAGTCCACGCCTGCTCAGTGATTCTTCAAATGAACCATCCTCCCCCAAGAGCGACTGCTCCATCTGAGAGTCAGGCGTTTACACCTACTAGTGTTAACCAAAATACACAAGTTGTTACTCTAACCCTGACCTCAAGGCTGCACCAGCTGTTCGTGGACCCGGCAGTTTCCTGGGAGACAGAGGGACGCCAACAGCTAATGTCCCAGTAGGCCATCTTCCCTCTGATGTAGCTGAGCAAGCAGGAGCCTCACAACAAGGACTTCTGGTGATGTTTGAGAAGCCATTAACCCATGGGTGTATTTGACCTGCTCTGTGCAACAATGGGCAACATAACAATCCACACAGCAGCTTTCCAACTAAGAGACAGATTATGGAATCTGGATTTATAATTCAGACAAACAGGGAAAACCAGAAATAAACAGTAATGTGGTTGGGATTTTATAAATCTCTAAAAATGAACATTTTTGTGTGTATGTATGAAGCTAGAATTGTTGGTTGGATGGTTGCCTTTTACTTGCTAAATCTCGACTCTTTTTGTATTTCTGATGCATGAAGCGTTTTGGCCTGTTCGACTCCAGCTTTCTACATGCATTTAACATCTTCCGCCTACATCTGTCATTCATTCTTATTCCAGTTGCTGCTGAAAGACGTGCCAACTTTTTCAGGATTTAGTTGGATAATCAGATCACTGGTCACCAGAACACATTAGTAGATTACTGCTCACAGTTATCAATAAAGCATTCAAACACAAGGTTATGTTGTGGCTGCAGAGAGAACAGATATATTGATTCAGAGCAGAGGATTTAAAGCGTTCACGACTTTCATTAATCCCCAGACTCCAGTTTGACATGATTTTGCCCGAGGGACCCTGATATGTAAAGATATTTTGGTCTGTTTAAGTATTAAATTGTTTACATGTCATACTTGAACATTTACAGATTTGATGTGGCAAGAATAACAAAGTTACAAAATAGCAAAGTTACAAAAATCCCTCATCCTTTTTTGCATCAGAATAATTTCTATTGAATTATGCAACAGTAAAATTAAACTATTCCGCCTTTTGCTCCACCTAGAAGCCCCTAAAGGAGATGACACATTTGAGTATGAACTGCTTTACAAAAAGTTGATCCAGACAATTTTAAGTGAAACTTTGATATATGAAAAATGGGGGGGACTCATTTTGAAAAAAATAATAATAGGACTCCAGGTGATGAACCAGCAGCAGAGGGCCAACTGTGAACTATAGCTAAGAGTGAAACTAAGGAAGTAGTTTCAGCGTGAGGGCTTTTCTTTTTATTTTTTCCCAAAATAAATTATTTTTTCCAATTTGCTACAGTTTGGCTGTGAGCATCCGGAGCATCTTCACTCTGCGTGCTTACAGCCAACTGGGAATCAAAGCTTCACTCGCTCTTGAATCCCAAGTGTACAAATACAGAGAGTCTGCAACATTTCTTTCCATGTGTAATGTTTTTTAACGAGGGTGAGTGGAGGATTTACTGGGAGGTCTCCAAGTGTGACACGCAATTAAAACCCATCTGTTGGCTGTGACTCACCTGTTCCAGGCTGTCGTCCTCCGGTAGAGTCCCTGTGTCTCCATTACTGTTGATAGGAATCTCCATGGTGGCAGCTTTACTCATTATGCTGTCTGTCATAATGCACTAAGTCTGGGAGAAGTAAAGATAGAGAGAGAAACAGAGCGATGGAGAACGTGGATGCAAAAGATAGCGTCAATAAAAATAGGGAAAGAGTAAAAAACGCAGATGCACACTGGGAAAATAACACCGAGGCATAAATGTAGTTTCGATGATGAAGTGAGAGCAAAGAGCATGGTCGAAACAGACAAATCATTAAGCAGATGAGACTATAATAACCACAAACAAGAGAAGAGGTGAGTTTTCAAAGACCAAGGCTAACACTCGGCATATGAACACCACCTATGAAAGCATCACACACCGGAGCCGCCACTACAATGAGCTGCCTTGTTCAAGTGGCCACTCCATTTCAGCACAGTAGGTTAGCAAGGCCCACTCCCTGATGAGAGGAGTGTCAGCAAAATGCTGCTGTTATAATAACGCTGTCTAGTCATTCTACTCGCTCATGCAGACTTTGCCTACTGTGCATGCACAAACTCTCGTGGAAGTACAGATGCATAATCACATTTGCAAAAATCGCTGAATTAGCGGCAATATAGCTTCTATTTTTAGCTCAGATAGGAATAATGAAGTCTCTCCGACGAAACACTAAGGAGGGGTGTGTGTTTGTGTGTGTGTGTGTGTGTGTGTGTGTCACAGGCCCACAGCACTGTTAATGTGAGGGCCACAGGATGACAGAGAGAGGCTTATCAGGATGTTCATTGTTCACTGTGGAGCAGGGCGTGGGTTAAATAGGTAAACAAATGTCACACCTGGATAAACTCCAGTATATAGTTTTATAAGAGGCAAACCCACTTAAAGACACTATAGTGCTGTGGGTGACTTTGTATTCCCTCTTAGAGCTCAAACAGTTAAGTTAATAGATCTGAATCAGACGTTGCCTGTAGTACACCACTGTAGTACAACTGGCCACCAGCCATATGCTGGGAGATATCAGCTATGACGTTGAATACGTCTATTTTTCCCAAGTACAATGGCAGGAAAACAACAGCCCCTACTCTGAAAAGCAAATTTGCTACTGAAACAATTCAAGTAGCTGTTTAATTTTGCAATTCACCAGCTACAACTGGCTACTGGATAAGACAAGTTTCCTGATCAGCTGTAGATTGTTTTAGATTAAGCATTAGCCTAAGTATTAATTTAATAATAAAAAAAGCACAAAGAAAAAGAAAATAAAAAGGTTGAGCAGACCTGACAAGTATCCTCTTGAACTGCTGTGAGGTAATTCTACCTTAAGGCAAAAGCAAACTCTTGGCTTTGTATAACCTGCTAAGTTATAAGTCAATTTATAGCTTAGGAGGACACTGCCAAGAGAAGAAAAACTCTCTCTTTGCTGACTGGGCTTACTGAAGTTTTATAGTTGTAGGGCAGCTCAAAGAATGCCTTGCATCATCTTGAAAAAAAGAAAGTAAAAAAACAAATTGGCCTTTAATAGTCTGTAATTTAATAAAATGTGCATCTTTGCGTTCTAATGCAAGACTCTTCATGGACTGGAGCACAGACAGCTGCATGAACATGACTGAAGAGCAAAGTGGTAAACCAGTTTGCATTGATGGGCTGTGTGGCTACACATTTAATCAGTCAACTCTAACCACAGCATTATTCCAATAGTCCCTAAAGTGCAGCGCTGTAGTTAAAGTGCAGCATGACCTCTGTGATGCTTACTCACAAAATAGCCTGGTGAGGATTGAGACAGCGCTTTTCAAATAAGCACATCAAACAGTGCCAAGATTAAACTGATTCTTCATTTACAGCATAGCTTGATTGAGCTTTGATTGCTCCACATTTATTATAATAAATTACTTCAATGAAGAATTGTGGGTGATTGATTTTGTCACAAAATTTCCTGCCACCATCTTTCATTACTATTCTGTTTTTAAGCGATGGATAAATTACTGATAGCAGATCATAATTAAGCATTTTGCTGCAAAACCTATTTGATATGCTACAATGTAACCTAATTATGCATCTACTTTTACATTTTTTTGTATTTCAAAACATATCTATATATAAAGCCAGAAACTGATTTACAACATCCAGTGAAATAAAGACAAGGTTTGCTCTGTGAACTGCAGGCTTACCATATGTTTTTTTTTTTTTTAAGGGTTAGATCACTTAAGGACGCCAATCTTCCAGCTGACGTAAAGGGAGGCTCATGTGCAGCATTCTGTTTACATTGGCTCTAACGTAGCCTACGAGTGTTTTTTTCCATTTTAAATGTACATTGGACCAGGCCCAAGTCTATTTCCTCAAGACTGACATGTCTCCAGTGACTCCAGACATTGTGCCTCTCTTCCTCAACAATATTTAACCCTTCAAATACTTCTCCATAACAGCTCACCGGGTCTATATATGACAGATTTGCAATTAGAAACCCTTTAAATGCAGCGTAAAGCCAATTAAATGAGGGTTAAGCATGTCTCCATACAAACTGCTTATGTTTGGCCAGAGTAATTTAACCTTCAAAGCACTGCCACATATTCCCCAAAAGTAAAAAAATTCCTTGTTAAACTGAAAATACAGGTTTGCTGCTTTGCATAACAACATGTATTCCAGCAGAGACAAACATCCCCACAGAGTAGAAAGATCTATGTTTTGTCTGACCAAAAAATATGGAACCTTTTAAATATGACTCTGATTAATCTCATAGGACCATTTCTGCACCCTTGGGTCTGACTGGAGCCTATGTAAATTCACAGTTGGCTCCTTTCACCTGAACTGGCAGGGTTAGTCTACCATGGAGATTCAACCTGTATGGATGCAACCTAATTTAGAGGCACATCTGTGTGGTTCTCATTTCACAAATCTGCCGGACTGGCAAATTATGTCCACGGTTGACATAATTGCATAAGGTGAAAACTGCTTACTGAGGAGTTGAAAATGACAGTGGCTGCTAAGAGAAACACAGCAAAGACATTCAAGATTTAAGCTTTAATGCTGAAAACTGTCAGCTTCCACAATGACCTGAAATATTAATTTAGCCAGGCCTAATTGTACTTAAACACAGACAATGTAGGCTATTTTTTGACACTGTTCTGGAACATTTGACCTCACTACATGAGTTTAGTCATGCAGTAAGTGGCCCAAAATAAATGGAAAAAATTAACTATTATTAAAAACAGTCCTTACACAGCAGGTGTGAAGACAATGTTAAGTTACAGATTACAATAACTGCATATCACATGGTGGTTGGGTCGAGTGCTATGATAAATGATGATAGCATATCCATAGTGAACAAACCATAAAACAGTCATATAGTGAGCTTATAGTGACCTTATTGTACTTTGATCTTTTTTAAATCGACAATGCTATCTCGCTCTAATAATCCTGTACTTTTTGTTGTGACGTTTATTTACGGCTTATCACGGGGTTGCTGTGGCTCTTTTTCGTAATTGAAGTTATTTACATGAGATACGGAAAGGAATGTGTTACCTTTGTTGCCTGAAACTGGCAAATGTTTGCCTTGTGCGCACTGCATGTCAATGAGAGTAAGATTTTTGCAGTCATTAACAGGCACAATTTCCTGACTACCATATGGCCCAAGAGTGCTCAGGTCAACTCTGGGTGTAGATATTTGACAGTAAAAATATAATGGCAACCTACCGTATGGGAATCAGGCTAAATATTTGCTTATCACAAGTTGCCATGCCTCACGGTAAGGAGCCCTAACAGGTGCAGCGCAACACAGGTGTACAATCTCTCAACCGTTAACGTAACTCGGGCCTCCCGTGGGTCCAATCTGTCCAACACAGCGGGGTTTTGTCAGTCTCTTACATTTAACAGATTGTTGTCGTTATTTAGCGAAAATGTGCGACGGACTTGAGTCGTTTTCTGATGATAAAGGAATGTGGATTATAGCCAGCCTCCGCGAAAAAAAGGCCTGCTTCTCACATGCAACTGAAGCCACTTGGTTAAAATTGGTAAACAACCAGTGTTTTCAATAAGGAAAGCTGGCCGTGTATTGTGATGATGTACAGTGAAACCACAGACACAGACACGGACAATATCATGGTTTTGAAATGAGATCTCTTACCGGTGTGCTTGGTCCCGTTGTAAAAACAGAGCTGTTCTGCAAGCTAGCGAGTAAGCAGCTAATAACAGGCTAACGTCAGTGCATCCCAGTTCATGCGCGGCTTGGAAGGGACTGGTGTGTCTTTTGGTCTGTCCAAAAATCAAAAATCAACCGTTGAGTAATGATATACTACTCTTGTTCAAGAATAATTAAGTTGCAGAAGCGGGTAAAGTCTGTTTCCAGCTGTGTTTATCTTCGGTCCCTTCATAAATAGTCCTCTATCTTCTTTTTTAAGCGAAAAATCGCTTTACGGAACTGACGACACTGTGGCATTGTACAGACGCGCTGCATCCAAAGATCGTCTACGTGTAAGATGACGAATGGCTACTAAAAGATCGTCTACGTGTAAGATGACGAATGGCTACTAAAAGAGACAAACGGTCTCTACTTGCAAACCGCAATAGTGTGTGTTGAAGCAGCGGTTCCCAAACTGGGGTCTGGGGACCTAAAAGGGTCCTTGAATCGGTTGCAGGGGGTCTCCAGCATAAGTGGGAATATATCAATTTCACCTTTTTGACGTTCACTGTAAGTTAAAACAATATGGAAATGTATAACGTTAACTTATCATTATATAGTGACCCTACAATCTACCTGGTCATAGTTTGGTTTTTCTCACTACTTTGGTTATTTCCCACCTAACAGAAAAAAAAAATCTCAGAAGGGATTTTCTTTGGGACAAAATCCTCCCAAAAGGGTCTGCACTGACTATTGTGCATCTGTTTTGGAGGTCCCAGACATGAAAAAGTTTGGGATCCAAGATGCATGCGCTTTCCTCCTGCAATTTTACCTCATATAGAAATTGCATAAGCACGGCTAACAAAGCAACCAACCCGGTAAGATCTGATAAAGTTTTTAACTTAATAACTATAAATTGTAAACTGTAACCATATAGCCTATGTTAACAATGCTGTGGCTTGGTAATATGTAATATGGTCAGAACGAACCCTACACATGTTTAACAAAGACATCTGTAATGGAAGATTGTAATCACACCTAGCATCTTTCCCTTAATGCCAATTCACTGAAAAAAAAAGACGCTGGTAAGCATTTTCCCCGTTACACTTTGGGATGACCTGTGTGATATCCATAAATAGGAACTGAGTGGGAGGTCTTACTTTTCCCTCTCTTTGCTCAAGCTCACCTCTCATCGCGCCCTGCAGGTGAATGCACGCGGTTAGATGTGCAGCTGCCCCCGAGGCGTTGCAGGCTGCTTACAGCGGAAACAGAGGTAGTCTGTCCAAAATATTATCCTTTAAAATTTATTTTCACTGATTTCTAAAGCATATGACCGCGTCTTTTAATATAAGAAATAGTACCCTCTTGTGGCCGTTACTGTAAATTCAGGTTTAACCTGTAATTGACCAGTGTCCAACTCAACCCTATACCCTATCTGTTGCACAGCAAAACAGTTCGAAATTTTGTGATTTGTGGTATAGACAACGGAGAACAAAAGTTGACCATAAACCCAACATAGGCCTACAAGAATTATCTTCTGAAGTATAGCCACACTGGAGTGCCTGAAACATATATCACACATTATGTTATAATTAACTGAACCACATTCCAAACTAACGCCTGAGTAAAATCCTGAGTTTATCAATCAGTTTCAATCAATAAATCAGTTTATTGATTTACTTTTCTTTCTTTTGTCCCAGTATTGAGCAGGCAGTCTAACTTCCACTACTTCCACTACTGCTACTTTGTTAGATATTGAGGGGAAAGTGTCAGATATGCAAGATATAAAGAGATATAAAAGAACAGGATTGAAATAATGTGCCAGGGTGACCTAATCTTCACATTTCAATATATGCTTCGGCCAATTAACTGATTGCACTATCTCAGTGTTATGTATTACTAACCTGCAGTACAGCGTACTGACACTTTTGCATTGTACAACAGGGAACCTTTAATCTAGTAATTCTGGCTTGTTGATAATGATTAATAATATTTCAATGATTATTTCTGCCTGTTGCAACAGTAAAGGGTTTCACTGCCTCCTCTGCACAATGAAAGGCGTATCAGTTGTGTAAAACAAAGAGTACAGAGGCCATTGTAGGGGACAAACAGAGGTTAGCCATCACACAACTATTAGCACACAGTTGATACAATAGCACAGTCATCAGCCTGATGGCGGGAAATTGTACTAAAGTATTTCTGTATGTTAAGTGGCTGTTGGTAAATAGTGAATACATGCAAAGAGTGCACCTATTACCATCAAATAACACCATTAACCTTAAACTGCTTAACATACAACCCAAGCCAGGGGGAACCCCCATCAAATGTATTTGGATTAAAGGAAAAACTCTTTTTACTCTTTTTTTGTTGTTCTTGTACCCACTTTTCACATTTCCAACACTGGACAGCCAACAGTGAACATGCACTTTATAAATCCAGCTGTTGGTTACATGTGTAGGTGGAGAGAGCATTAGTAAGTAAGGCCGACTGGTAAGAAGAGCCCTTTACTCAAAATGTAACATTGGCTGCATTGCATTATGGTCTATTACAGCTTGAGCTGCGGTGAGTCACAATAAGTAAGATTTTTATTGCCCTACACCACAAAATGACTGAACACATCTACAGCAGTTTGATAGGGTCATTTATCAATACCAAAGACTTCACCAGGTGCTCGGATTTCTCACTTTCAAAACTCTCCAACTTTCCAACCCCAGTTCTCCCTTTCGGAACAAAAACTCCTTGTTCAGTGACATTTCAAGACACACAACCCCCTCCCTGAACCTACTTGTATCATCCCCACTATTTGCCAGTGTGGTTAATCAATAGCCTTGTAGGTATTTTCCATCTGGCTGTGTACTGTAAAAAGAAGTCATGTATTCCTTGGTATCATCTATTTTTCATTGTTCTGTTTTTCTTCTTTCCAAACCCTGCTCAACTCTGAACTGCAACAACTAAGAAATCCATAAACCATTGCTCGATACTGCCACAGTTAATTTCACGTTAAAACCAGCCTGCCGCCTCCTCCTGTCATCACCTTCGCCACACACACAGGTTGTGGCTTGGATCTCGGGGGTTGTAATCATGAAGGACAAGATCACTGGGACCTCAGCAGCCACACACTCATGGCCTTTGTGGAGGTTTTTGTTTCCAGTGTGTTTCCAGTTTCAGCCTCCGCCACTATCTCTTTCTCTTCCCTGTAGCCTCCAGAGCTCAGATATATTACAGATCTCCGCCCTCACATGTTTCTCTCTGACACTGCACATCATTTACATTGTCAGTTTTATTGCCCAATGGCACATCTTCCCCTTTCGCGCTGTTTCAAAACCTCGTTGTAACTGACAGTCCTCTATCTCTTGCTCCCCCACAGTCACTATAAATATCATCCTTTTAATTTCTTTGTAACTGCGTGTAACTAGTCTGTACCTTCCAGTAATTACACCTGAATCCAGGGGAAAGAATATGTGATTACCGCCCCCTGTAGGTAGAAGATAGTAATGGAAAAGAAAATATCTGAGGAGGAAGGTCTTGACTTTCTTTTCCTTGATGGTTTCCATTGTCAAACTGGTAAAGAAACCACATACACACACACACACACACAGATGATCAGGCTCAGTGAGGATCTATCATTTGCAAAATTTCTTTTCCCATCACATTACTAAAACAGCCCTCCTCAACTAAATCAATAATCAATTTCTATTTCTCTCTTGTATTTTTAAGTTGGTGACTGGTCATATTTATGCACACACTCACTCTCTGAGGTGATCTCCCATAAAGATTTTGAATCTTGCAATATAAACTTTAATTTCAGCTGGAGAACCATGTCAATTACAGTGAAGTTATCGTGTTTCAGTGAGAGGACGATGGGGCCTTCTTGTGTAAATCCAGATGAGGAGCCAGCAGCAGGGGCATGCTGACCTTTGACTTGGTCCCGGCCGCAGCGTGGCTTGTTTGTGTGCTCATGTGGTGCTGCAGGAGGGCCTGCTTACTTTGACAGGCTGAGGAGTGTTGAACAGCTGAAGCGCTGCAGGGACGCAGACATCTCCGTCGGCCGCAGCCAGCAAGAGTTAATCGAAAGAGTGGGAACAGCGAGCGGGAGGAAAAGAGGGAAGGATTTTATTAAAGAGTGGATGGATGGCGGGTTGGATGAAGAATAGGTCCAACAGGAGCTCTCGTGGTTGTTTTTGGATGGGCGTTAAATGCCATATGAGAACGTTTTCCTCACGGTGTCGTGCTCGATTACAGTATGAATTTTCCAGCTGTCGGTGTGCGTCTCCGTGCCAGTTTGTGTACCTGTGCCAGCGAACATGGCATGCCGGTTTGTGCAGGTTCTTGCACGCCGGTATGCATCTTAAATAAACACTTAAGAGCAAAACAGCTTTAGAACTTGCAGACATTTGGACAACATAATGATATACAGCATAATTAGCTACAGCTGCTGCTACTGCAGATGTGTGTATGTGTTGCTGTAGGCCAGATTGTAGCCTAGAGCAATAGCCTGTAGAAACTTCCCACTGCACATAGGCCGTTGCCCATCAGTTTTTTCAAATTATGATAATAAATTACTGTTGAGGCGTAGTGAATCTTGATTTATCTTCTTGTCCTCAAGTGCTATGAATTTATTAGTTCCATGTGCTCTTCATGGAAAAGAAAATGGGAAGTATTTAAGAGAAAACTGAACTTTGGTAGAGTGTTGGGTTGTACGTGATTTGAGTCCACATGGCGGCGAAAAATCCTCATTATTTGCTCCCCTGGGCTGCTAATCCAGAATACTAGTCCTGTCCTTGGACACAGTGACTAGTCACACTCCAGAGAAAGCAGAATTACAGGCCAATCCGTTTAGAGAAAAACATATTTTTGTAGAAACCTGTAGACACTTAACTCAGGCAGGATGGTGAGGGAAAAATAACTGACTGAAATAAATGACTTCATGCTAAGAAAATAGCTGCATTGTCCTCATCTGATAATATAAAACTGAATCACACCAAGTACTACATGCTGTAAAGATGACTTGTTTCCTTGTTTCCATTAGCTTTTCTCTTACATTTACTTTTTTGTTTTTTGGTTTACTAATAATCCATAGCCTTAACTTCAACAGTCATAGGAACGTAGTTTATGTTCGCCAGTTTCTGTGCTCAGTGCTATGTGATAGAGCTTGCATGCAAATGGTGCGAGATTAAATATTTATGTATCAGATCCTGGTAGAATCAACAAACCAAACAAATTCACATGAATCACTAAATCACAGGAAATTGCCCAGCAGAGAGTGTGCATGTGCATGTACACGTTTGAAATGTATGTGTGTGTGTGTGTGTGTGTGGTTCAGCAACATTCATTCAGCAGCACCAAAAGGACAAGATAATTTTCCAGAGCAGTCAGGATTAACATGGATATACTTAAAAGGAAAAAACACGCACACTCAAAGAACAACTGTGTGTGATCACTCATCGTGGTGCAGAAAGTGCAGAGTTCGCAATAATGAGGCATGGAGGATGTGTGTTTTTCTCTTAAGTGCCGTGGTCGTAGAAAGTGTTTTCTCTCATGGGACTGAGAAGGTCCTGACCCCCGAGTTTAGTCAGCAACCGCAGGATCTGTGAGCTTAGCAAGAACTTGGCAGGAGAGCGGCTGGTTATCGGAATCAGGGGATGTTATGCCCTACTCAATGATTAGTGTGCAGACTCACCTACTGACTCACACACAGACTCATGCAAATGTTGGAAAATTCGCATGCACACACTTTCACCAGCTACTGCTTATTCAGCATTGCACGCTCAAAAAACACTAATCCGGGACAGAATAAGAGCATAACATGTTGAAGGAATTAAAAAATCAAAGCGTTTTCTTGCTTATGCTGTAGGACGGCATACCACACCCTCACTTTTGATCTGTGTAAGCTGATTGATAAATTCTATGCCTGATTTGCCCTCATGATGGCACCAAACCCCAAAGAGCTCCATGCTATGGGAATCATGCCCATTATAGGTCCGCTAAGGCTTCATGTAATCCACTGCAGACTAGCAGCATGTATCAAGCTGCCACCATCAAAGAAGCAACATTCAGCCCAACAGCTGATGAAACCTGTTGAACATCAATTTGGATATCACGCCCACGCAGTCCTTTTAGCGGAAATGATGCAGCCACTATTATGATGACTACAGCAGCTTATCATAGGTGTCTATGATCTGACCTGGATGACTAACAACCCTTGCAGAGCTCACATAATTCATTTCATGAGTTCCCATCAGCGAAACAAAGTGGACATCATCTTACCTTACTGTGAACAACATCCGTACAGGATACTTAGGCTCATGCGAGTCAGCACTAAGCCCCGACTGAGCGACACAGCAGGAAGAGGCCGGGTGTCTTTGCACACCACTGGAGATAATCAGTCTCACTGTTAATAGACTGATGTGTTGACATAGCAGAGAGTCACCCCGCCCTCTTTCAAACAATGAGTGTCTTAGTTCACAGTGGCTGTTACACACTTAAGCTATGTGCATAAAGCGTTTTCTATTTTGTTTTCTGTTCATTTCTGAGATTTGTGTCTTCAACAACACATTTTCCAAAAAGTCATCCTTCAAAAGTGCAGCAGGAGCAACAAAAACATCGGTCTGCAAGGGTGTGTGAGGGTGATATGAGTGTCTCTCAGTGCAGATGCCGCAGATATTACTGGCTACTGGTAATTACCCTTAAAATGTTTTTCTCTTTCCTTGTCTGGTGCCACACGGCTGTTATTGGACTGCGTGCGAGCGTGTTATTGTGCCACAATCTTAACACAACAGCTTGGATTGGAATGGAATATGAGTGCGTACAAGAAGACGCATTTCTGTCCTGTTTCCACTGATAAGTGACCGTGTTTTCACTCTGACATAAGTTCCTTCAAAGAAAGTGTTAACAAGGAGGTGACCGCCATCATTTTCAACAGGATTACTTTGCAATCTCGCCACTCATTTCTTGATGATATCAACACATAGGTTTGGTGTATATTTTACATTTATGTCAGAGGACTGGCTCAGCTTGCCTCTTTTTCCTTTTGCTTGCCTGTCTTCCACATATGGTTCCCACCCCTAGTATGATGTAAATCAAACATGGCCACCATGTGAATAAAATCACATGGTGCATTGTAATTTTTATCTTTCCTCCATGCTACTGGCTTTCTTAGCTTTATAAATGTTTATCCGTGCACTTCCTGCAGCTTTATATTAGGGACTACATATAGTTTTATGAATGAATGGGGTGATAAACAGAAATAAAACAAAGTTGTGATTGTTTTAGTGTGCATCTCTCCCACTGAGCTCAGAGAATAACTGGTTGGTTGTTCAGCAGCTTCAGCAGCGTTGGAAACACTCAGCACTGTTGTCTATGCCAGAGATATTATTAATGCTTCCTGAGTTTATTTTGTTTTTCAAATCAGCTACCTGTACTTGGCAGGACACAATGTAGCCTGTTAAAAACAGTGCAAATGAACAACGTCCTCTCACATAATGACACACGAACACACACACACACACACACACACATATGTGGCCAAATGAGCAAGCTGTGATCGGACGTGTTTCCCTCAGTTGCCAAGATTGGTGTTTTACAGCTGTATTTGTTCTTCAATCTGCCGCTTTATGGTGCTCTGCAGGTCACGCACTAGATCTAAACATTGCCAGAGAAAAATGGAGCTTGCATGGACCCCCTCACCTCAGCCCTGCCACACACACGGGCATTTAAGAGACCTGCCCACACACACTCAGCGGGGCACAACCCACATCAAAGCAAGCACACTAATCCCGCCAAGAAACTAGCAATCCATAGGTCTAATCATGAAAGGAGAAAAAAAATATGCACATCAAATAAAATAAATACGAACTGTCTCCCACACAAACCTTACATGCCAGCTGTAGTTACTCAGTGGTCGATGAGAGCTGAGATTCTCTTTTGCTCAACTTAATTTTCCCTTAAGTGAAATTTTGAGAAAGTTTCTAGATGTCTTCAAATAACCTTCTAAGCTTCTGAGAAGGATTTGCCTTGAAAAGGGCTCCTCCAAGAAATGTTCTAATGGGATTACTTCAATGTATTTTTAAAGGCTCATGTTAGAATCATCTCTAGTGATGCTAATGGAAAAAAATGCATATCATTAAGCAAATATATTATACATTTAGACTCTAAAACTGAAAGTAAGTACTGCTAGTCTTGATGATGAGTACTTACAGATCCAGGCAGTTGCTGTAGGCCTTTAAAATAATATGCACTATACACGAATATATGATTACATATATACGCCCAATATGTACAGACATGTAGACTGGCATTTTGTATGTGTAGATTTTACATGCATTGACAAATAGGCTGCACACAGAACAGAACACACAGAAACATGCATATTCATGAAAATTTACATCTCTATAAATGTACATAGATAAAAACTAAGGATGGTCTACATAGAGGTCTACATAAGGAATTCTAAAATCAGAATTCTAAGTTCTGTTCAAGCAACATCATATCTGAGCTTCGAGGAACTCCAACACTGTGTATGTTTTGAGAAATCCCTTTTTAAATGAAGGCCCTTAAAGGCACCTCTTTGATCTTTGGAGCACCCCAACGTCCTTAGAAACATCTCAGAAGAGCCCATCATTTCTGCAGCGAGCGCAGAAGCCCTTCAGGAGGTTGAAACACTGCAGGACGGGATCGGGCTGGTTTTTCCTAGTGGAGAGCCGAGCAGCCACCTGGTGGCGCTGTGGGAGAGCGAACTGCAGTGCAAATCAAATATCAGATATAATCCCCAACCACCGCAGAAACACTAGATGTGCTCCGGGTTTACGGGCCTTCATATCCAGTCAACCACTAACAATGAAAGAGGAAACACCTTTTTCACACACACATGCCCCACACATACACACACTCTGCACTCAAAATGTATTTTTATTGGGTGCCGTGTTATGAAACTACTATGAACTTTTGGTATGAGCTTTGTTTCTCCAGCATAAAATGGTACAATTCCTGGACATTATTGAATTGAACTGGGTTTTTTGGCAGGGGAAGGATCAGAAAAGTGCATGTATGTGTGTGTGTGTGTGTGTGTGTGTGTGTGGGTTGGGGCAATGGGTGGGGCGGCAAGCAGGGCCACACAGCTTGTTCCTCAGTACCCGATAATCCCTCTTCTTTTTTTCAAGTTGTTTTATAGCTGTCCTCCATGTCTGATGAATTATACACACACACACACACACATTCTGATCGTCTTGGTTCTCTCTGATGTCTTCGCTCATCAATGATGGAGGTCCTCCGAGACATTTTCATTATTCAGCGTCAGACAGAGCCATTAGGCCTCCTGCACCGCGTGTTCAGTCCTGGTCTGGTCTGGTCTGGTCTGGTTTGAAGCTTTCCATCACGCTGGTGAAGATTCAGCTGGAACTTCAGGCCTTCGAGAAACAGTTGTGGGAAAAAGATGAATACGAGGGAAAAAATAGGGATGAAGAAAGGCAGAAATTGGACAGATATCGATGTTAGCGCTTGCT
>OMLF01004314.1:9396-51877 GCA_900302615.1 Holocentrus rufus | reverse complement strand
AACTTTTTTTTTTTTTTTTTTTTTTTTTTTAGAGCATTTCCCACCAGACTACTACAGCATGCTTCTCTCTGACATCCACACGGGACATTGTAAAATAGAGAAATTATGTTACACCATCAATTTTCATTGTTTCCTTCTTGGGCACCCAGGCAGAGATTGAGGCTTCGGCTCTGTGTTGTGTTTGGCACGAGAGAAAGTGACTGGATATTGCACATTGCATGTCAGGAAAAGCAGGATTAAAGTTAACATTTTCTTGTACTTACTCGTACACAGTGAAAGACATAGCTGTGTTTCAATAAATTTAAGTAGTGCACAGCATGTGCACACACACTCACACACACACACACACACACACACACACACACACAGATCTCTGCAGCATTTGTGTTTGCAGGCCAGCAGCCACAATGCCCTTATATGGTTATGTTGTAATTCTCTTTTTCTCTCTCTCTCTCTCTCTCTCTGCTCTGCTGGCCTGACCGAATGCCAGTGTGTTTAGAGAGTTTATGAAAACCTGTGAACGTGGTTTAGTAGAAGACTTAGAGGAGCATAAGAAACCCCGGCAGCTCTTCCAAGTGAGAGTTTGTAGCAGCTGCGATTGCACAATCACCGTGTCAGTCAAACGTAGCCCAGGCTTATAGCTTCGCTCAGCTGATCAAACTTATATTTTATTGAACTGGAAAGCTTTTCTCTTCTTTCGCATTATTAAATTAGGGCAAGGCCATTTGTGTACTTCAGATTGAAAGTGCTTGAGTCATAGGGACATTTGGTTATAATTTGTAATAGAATTGGCTACAGTTGGTTGATCATTGTTAGCCACAATTAGGTAAGATTGTTTATGGTTATATTTTTGGTTGTTAAAAAGCAGCTTGCATGAATTGTGGGTTAAGGTCACTATTTTTGAAGCTGCTGACAGTGTCTTAATCCGTCCAGCCATGCGTCCTCTTCCAGCTGCCTCTAACGCCGTACTGTAACCTGAATCATTTTTTTTTCTTTTCTTTTTAAAGTTTAAGTAGAGGGCTTGTGATAACACAGTGCATTGGTTTCTGTATGATTTTCTCTGGAATTTGCCATCAGTTCAGGCTTCTCCCTTACTTTCCTGACATCCTGTAATTCCCCACAAAGAAGGGATGTTCACGGGATCAACCCAGGAGGGAAAGCCAATCACAGCCAGCCAGAAAACCATGGCTATACCCACACTGCGTTAGAAATCCTGATCCTGCTAAAGCAAAAGGAAAAAAAAAGTTCAAGAAAACAGACTCAACTTTATTCTGGACATGTGCAGCTTATAACACTGCTCATCAGTGTGTTTCAGAGCTTTTCATTGTGGCTTACTGTAAAAGCTACTCATCCTATCCCTGTCAATGCTGTTGATGTTACTGGCAGGGCTCTCGTTCACAGCTAAGAAACATATTTAGCTCAGAGATTTACAGTGCCCCCCAGCCCCATCCCCACCACCTTCTCCAAGAGTATATCTAGGGTAAAGCAGAAAAGGGTCTTACCATTGTACATCCATCTGGGGAAGCTTAGGAACCAATTTAATTCCTTTGACTGCCTGAAGCGCACTTAGATTTAGACTGCCAGTGTTGAGCCACTGCAAAGCAGCTCTTTATCCTGAATTATAACCAGGATGTACAAAGTAAACTTTCCTGTCCCCATTTTAAATGTCTTCTGTGAACTCTTCGATTCGCTCTAAGGAAAAGGGTCAAATGACAATAAAGTACATTTGGACATACATTCAGTATATGATACCGAAGGGAGAAAGAATAATGAGGTGTCCCGATACAGGGAATTAATGGGCTAAGTGGAGGCAAAGAACCTCAGAGGGCATTTTGCATTTTCACCCTAACCCTTAAAAATAGGGAGTGTTATTTGATTTAGGCAATAATGTGCTCTGAAAATAAACTATCTAATAAGCTATAAACTAACTACACTATTTTTTAGGGTACAGGTCAGAGTAATCTACCAGCTGATCTGGCACCTCAACTTCAACCACAGTATTGTAGACATTGTGGATTTGCCAAAAATTGATTATCACACATATATCTACACAAGAATGGCTCAGCTAACTCTGTGTTGTTTACATTACAAAACTGTTGTCACTGGAAAATAATCACAGCAATTTTTAAGCAATCTGGTTCTTTAAATACAATGAAAGAGGTAGTGGCTAAAGGCTAACATAGCTAGCTTAGGCTAACACATCTAGTTTGTATAGCTGTTTATTGTTATGGTTTGCTACACTACTGTGTAATTAACTAGAATGGTCCTGCTTTTCCTCCTTTACAAAATTTTCGGCTTAATAATTCCAAGTTGACACTTTTGTCCTTGTGGAGTCTTTACAGAGCTCATGTTTCAAGAGTCTTAAAGGTTTGGGATGGGCTCGAGGTTGTGCAATCGATTAGGTGTGCAATTCGTTGGCTGTTTCAACCATCTCTGCACCACTGACCATAGACTGCAGTTAGTTTATTTGTGCCACCTAGTTTAGATGTGATCCATCACTCTTTACAGGCTTTACATTTGTTCTCTTCGGCCCAGTCCTCAGCCGATGCATACTCGATGTTTTGGGACTGGGAAGCAAATTGTGGGATCTGTATCCATCCTCCGTACTCTGTGTTCTTTTGTTTTGTAAATCTATGCCAGCTGTTATATATTACATTAAATACATCACAGAGGACTCAGTGGACATAAACATTTTCTGCTTCTTGACCCACTCTCTACACAATGCACACCACATAGGATTTATTTAAGACAAAAGGTAAAAAGTATACTTTTCTTCAGTACATATGAAACTTTATTTCTGCTTTGTACAGTTATTTTGCTGCCCGTCGTCCCATGAGGAAATCGGAGAAAGCAGAATGGATCGAATTCTGTTCCTTCATTTGCTTGTTCGTCTGTCATACATCAGCTATTGACAAAACTTGGACAAATAACGCATTCAACATTACCCGTTCACCAGGGGGGCTTGCATTATTCATTCATTCGTGTGTTGCTCGTTATATTTCATGACATCACCGATCAGAGTTTGAAAAATTGGATAAATGATGCGTCTCACCACCACTGCACAGTACGAATAAAAATTGGACTGATTGGCCCAAGTGGAGTGTTGAGTTTGCTGTTGCCTTACTGCTCTTTTGTAATATAGCCGAGCAAAGCAGAAATGATTGGAGTGTGTTTGGAATCACACTCCGCAAAGAAACTCCAACCAAAACAGATGCACACATCTTTGCCTCATCGTCCTCTTTTTTTGGCACGAATGCATATCAGGGTGAGCAGTTTTGTGACCAGCTTACATTTATGTTCACACACGTGCATGCACACACACACACACATTCACACACACATGCATACGCAAGCATACACCCCACACACCAGAAGCATGCCCAACACATGTTTTACTGCAACCCTGATTTATCGCCTCCTGTCTAGTTGATTCCATATTCTATTCTCCTCTCTTCTCGCCAAGCTCCTTCTTCTTGCTTTTCCTAAAAATTTTCATGGAAATTGTGTTTTATTGCTCATCCTTACATGCAGTATTTAATCTGCTGAATGAGCCTAGTTTTAGACAAATAAAATGACACAGCAGGAACGCATGATATGACACTGAAGGCAGGAGAAATACATGAATTTCAAGTGTGTTTACTTTTTCTGTGGATCAGATCTGACAATCTCTTGGCTAATAAGATCATCTCACATCCTCACATATATGAAACTGAAGGGGCCGCAGGGGGCCGCAAACCTAATAGCACATTGTTGTTTCCAGCACTGGATGTGGAATCAGTGCGGGGCTCCAGCATGGTGGTAATATGCATCTGTTTTATGTTTCACGTAATGTGTTGAAGGGTTCGAAAATGTCACAGGCATCCCCCGAAGCCAGCACTGATCTCGCATGCTCTCCGTCTTCATTTATAATGCTCATTTTCTGAATGATCGGGGGAAATCGGGGTAAAAAGGGGCCTGCAGAGTGGAGGCTGATAGGGAATGCCAGGTGTCTGAGGCTTCTAGCAGTGTGTGACATAAGAAGAAAAGAAAAATAGCAGGACAATAAATTTTTCTTTTTCAGTCATGCCACATTCGGAGCTGTAAGGTGATAAACGCTCACTGACTTAGTACATAAATTAGCTCCAAGGGGCATCAGGTTACCATTTTAGTTTGTTTTCCATAGTCTGTCACCCCGAAACCTCTCTCACCCCTCTTGAGCTCTTTGTATTTTGACCTTTGACCTCTACACCCGCAGCATCCAGATCTCATTCCAGGGCGGTTCGTCAAAAAGAAGACAGAGTGAGCCAAGAAGAAGGTATATAATTCAGTAAAATAATTTCAACAAACAAATCTGTGATCAACAAAGAATAAATTCCCTACTATCTACTTCTGTATCATTGATCCACTGTCATAATTTGTCAATTAATTCTTCATGTCTAAGGGGGACTAACCGCTAACTGAGACCCCCACAGAGAGATCATCCTCACGCAGAAGAGGGGGGAGAACAGACAAACAAGTCAATCGATAGATGAATAAATTACCCTCTTCACCACAAGAGGACCCAAAGGAGACGGAGAAGGTTGTATATGTAACTAGGAAGCAGGAGGTGGAGGGGGGGAAAAGGGCAAGGGAGCATCACTTCCAAAGGAAAGCCGACCAGACGAGAGAGCCAAGGCAGAGGCCGGTTCTCCTTTAAGGGCGAGAGAAGGCTCTCGCCGAATTTAAATAAGGAAAGAGGAGGGAAACAGACAGACAGGGAGAGCGCTGGGAGAGAGCGGGAGCGCTGCCACACACAAAAAGAGAAGTCTGTAGTTCATGCCTTATTCATGCACCCTGTGTGGATGGTTAGAGTCCCACGGGGAGAATTAGATGGATTGGAGGCAGTGCACTCTCTGTCTGTCGGTGTCTGAGGCAGCGTGAGGTCATATGTGAGCCCGCTGGCAGGCAGAAGGTCTCGGAGCACAAGCTACACTCCGCTGACCCTGTAATGCTAAGCCTGTCACAGTCGGTTAGAGCGCACATCAGTAAACAGCGCAACGTCTCCGCAAATATAAACGTCTGGTCGGGGATGTGCGGTCTGTCACAAATTCGTCGTCATCTGTTCGCCCAGCGGATGCCTCTGCAGAACCCGCTCGGACTTTACGAGGGGTTTCGTTTCCCTTTAATGAAGAATTTGCATGGATGAATAGGTCTTTGTTCGAGGCCCAGCGGCTCCGATCCCTCGCTTTGGTGTCTGTTATTTGAAACCCAAACAAAACTTCGAATCAAAAATGGACGCTTGTTTGTTTAGAGCAACAAAAAAACATGGCCTCCGTTTGCAGCACATGCCCGCGACTTACTGCAGTGTGACAATACAAAGCATACCACGCAGGGAGAGGCAGGGGAAGGTACTGTAGCGCGCTGGAATGACATTAACAGATGGATATAATTCACCGCGCGGGAGCTCCCTCGGCCGACACCGAAAACACAGACACTTAAACCGAGATTCAGACTGTTCTTGGTCTACCTCCAGCCGCACTCGAGCTGCACTTTTTTTTTTTTTCTTTTTTTCTTTATCCCAGTGAGAATTTAATGGGAGTCAAAGTTATGATGTTGATTCAGTGGGATTGCCTTGGTGTGGTGTGGTAACCGCTCATTACAGCGAGGCGCATTTCAGCACAGATTGAGCTCAGTGATTTCTGTTTGTTGAATCGGTTATAATATTTAATGCCGCCTTGCTACCATGCGGTTGTTTGGCACAGCGGGGGAAGAGCGGGGAGTTAAAAAACAAAGCTGTATTTGATAAATGCCTGCCTGGCCTCGGAGTGTTTCGATGATGCAGCCTCGGAAAACAGTAAAGAAAATTCCTTAATTTTTGCCTAATCGAGTAATGATCTTTAATGAGTTGCCTGGTAAATCACGGCTTTGTCTCAGGGAACATAATGGCTTTGTCCCCTGTGACTCGGTAGTCATAAACAAAATAGACAAAAAAATTCTGTGGTTACCCTGGCATCTGTCTCTCTCTCTCTCTCTCTCTCCCGATCTATTCCCACATCCCATTTTTCTGCCAGCGTTCAATCTTCCCTCTCGCTCCCACATAGGGGGCCAAGGGCAACACATGTTAACCCAGCAGCAGAGGTCCCGCAGCGGTAGGAAGACAGAGCAAGTGGCCAAGACTGTGGAAGGAAAAGCACACACACACACACACACACACTCACACATACGTCTACATACTGTAAACACATGTGCACGCAGACATTCACATTAAGGCGCACCCGCATATGCACCGAAATTCATTTACATTTAAATACAAATAAACACACAGACTTGGACACACACATATGCACCATATGGTGTCTCAGCGGGAGCCAGCACACACTGCAGTGGGCTATACTGTGTATGAAGATCTGCCTCGGGAGCACCGATCCCAGCTCCTTTAAAACACACAGGAATCATGTTGCATGCATATGGATTTTATGCATAATTCACAACCAGACTTTTTAAAGGCCGCCGATCATGTGATGAGCAGGAAGCTAATTCCTCAAAAGATAAAAATTGGAAGGAGGCAGTATGTGTGGAACAGTATGTGCTGACTGAGGAGAACAACAGATTTTTTTAATAAAAGAAATTTCAAGGGGACATACTTTGCAAATTAAATTTTCTTTTACTGTTAGTACATTATAATTATGCTCCCCCCCTCCCAAAAAAAGTGGATCTTCCAATTCACAGTAGGCAAGCAACATGACTCTCTAGTCAGATTTTATTCCAAACAGGAAATCAAGGTTAGCAGGAGGAATAGAGGTTGGCTGACAGACATGCAGCCGCAATAACAAGAGAACCTTAAGAAGGGAGAGGCAGTGTCTGAGACGAAAAAGAGGGCTAAAATCAATTCAGTAAAAAAACAAGCGGCAGTGTTTCACATGAGAGGAATCAGATTTGGCCCTTACGGGGGACATTTTTAGCCGTAACACCGGCGGACAGTTTTATTTGCAACAAGAAGAAGGTGGTGGTGGTGGGAGGGGATGCAGCCCGCTCACATTTGAGTCAACTCTCTGAAGCTCAGACACAATAATGCTGAAGGAAATCTTTGCTAGGAGGAGAGAAGGGTAGAACGAGAGAGAAGGACGGAGAGAGGAGAAAGAGAAGGGCAATAAAAGTGTTCAGGAGGGATCTTTATTTAGTTTAGGACTCAGACTCTAAAGTGAAAGCAGATGGGACTTGAGTCTGGAATAGTTTCCACTTGAAGTCTTGGACTTGTGTTTGCTCTGCTCTGTTTCTGAGCCCATTCTAGTTTGCTCCAATCTGGGTTCTTCGGGGTCTCCAGCAAGACGTTTTGAAACGTCTTGAAACGAGCAGGCACACAAATCATGCACTTAATGTATACGTGCACACTTGTATCAATGCAGACAGTGTGCCTGGCACGTTTGACTATTTCCCTCCAACATTACGCGCACGTAAAAAAAGCCATGTAGGGAGCACATGCCCTGTATCCGAGCCAGAGTTGGCAGTGTGAGGTCAGGTCTGTGGAATAGGAGGGTGTTTTAGCACATGGAGACCCTCCACAGAGACAGGGTGAGCGTGAGAGAAACCCTAAATGCAAAAACAATGAGATTTCTGGCTCAACACTGCAGCTAAACAATGCTGAGTGAGGTTCTCGAGAGGTCAGTTGACAGTGCAGCTGGACTGGAGCACAATAACTTACAATACCGGCTGACAATGCCGAGGCAAGTTTATTTTATTCCGTTTGGATGACAAGAATGATGTTTGCAACATGCAGATCTGTGTAATGTGACTCCGAGAAGCGAGTTAAGCAAATAACCAACCGTAGTATTTATCTTCGTGTGTAAGCACGACGCGCTTTGGCGTCGGGCCGTCCGCGGCCTGCGAGTCCATCGCGTGATCCCAGCGCTGAGGACGAGTGGAGGGGAAGTGGGAGTATCTCTGATGTGTCCCCCGTCTGCGTCCTCCATCGCGCAGGCCGGCCACACTTCCCATCCATTTAACAGCCAAGAGAGCGATGAGTGTGTGGGTGTCTGAGAGCGCGCCTCTGGTTTTTGAGGAGACTGTAAAAAGATCCGTATATGTATTTATAGCCGACTGTAAATAAAGATGCAATCAGCGCCTGTTGGGTTCTCCAAACATACACAGGCCGGGCCATGAGTGATAGTCTGGCTCTGAGGCTTGGCTCCCTGACACACATGTATGTGCACAACCGAGCTGCATGCACTCAGACACACACACACACACGCATGCACGCACACGAACACAGTGCACAGGATGATTAAGTTGTTTTCAACATCTTGAGCCATACTCTGGAGAGTGCGACTGTGTTGGTCACCTTCTCCATCACTTAAGCTCGTGCTTGGGTAAGTTTTATTTTTAGCCGCTGATTAATAGCTCCAGCTATTCTTTTGTCTGCACAGTCTCCCATTCACCCGTTACAGGGGGAAAAAATGATAGAATTGAATAGAGCAATTCTATGTTTGAATTCATGTTGAATTCTCTGTGTTCTTTATCAAATCCATACCATTCATTAGGTTGATTTGTTGAGCTGGATCTCATTTGAGCTTGAGACTTCATTTCATTGCATTCTTCACTTTTATAACCTGAGACCTCTGAAGCCTGAGGATTACAGAGTACTCCACCCTCAGACTGTTTTCCATGTCCAGGGCCGGAGTTAAAGTGTGATGCCACCCTTGGTTTTGGCTGTTCCCTCCATCTCAGCGATTTTAAGAGATGCAGCAGCAGAGTTTAGGTTGGTACAAAGGGAGAGGGAGGGAGGGGGAGGAGGTGGCTTGTTAGTATAAAGCAGAGCTGGAGAGGTAAACTCATCTGAGACATCATCCTGCAGAGTAAAGACACTGTTACATCATGATAGGAAGGAAGACTTAAACAACTACAGGGAGGAACAATGTGTAAAAATCCATATATGTCCAGATTTTAAACATGTCTGATGTGTTTCTGTGTCACATGGAGAAATTTACTGACTTTTAGCCGAGAAAAAAAATAGCTGTACAGTGCAATTAATCTTTAAGCAGAGGCCATCCAGGTTTCCAGACCCTATCCTTTGTATTGCCAGAGGGGTGGATTTACCTCACTGTGTTTGTATGAAATGATTTGTTGCTATCTGAATTTGTAAGGCCAGGTTGTCATGGACTTGGCCCCTGATTCAAACAGCGAAACGATAATTTACCATACTCCTACTGTGCAATGAGGTAAGAAGTTCCTTCATGTTGCACAGCAAAGGAATTCTGAATAAAAGTGTGCATGTGTGGGATGTGTGGGTTATGCAGCGGGATATTTTATATAGTCTGTAATTTGGTTGCAGTTACTATACATGTCAAACACCGGCATAACACATTTTTCTGTATCCAAGCAAAGGTAGTACCATTAAGAACATCAAACCACGAAAACACTTCAGTTTCATCTGAATATGTCTAAAGTGGCTGTATGTTTAAATTTCCACCAACATAAATTATCACTAATTGAATGATTAGTTTGTTTTGAGAGTCGATGAGTAGAGGTGATGAAATATAATTGTGCATAGCATTTCATCGCAATTACATGACATTTACTAAACGTATTGGGTAATGTAATGCTGGATAATCTTGTTTCCATTTTTGTTTATTGGGATGTGGGATAGTTTGTGCAGTGCAATTATGTTTATTTGTTTATACAAATCTAACAACCCCCGTCTTAACAAGCCATATAGACTGATCCAAGGGTCAATGTTAAAATTTTGCGAAAAAATCTGCCATTGGGATGAGATAATCCCACTTGTTTCCAATGCTAACCAACTTGTTTCCAAAAACTTCCTTGAATCAAGTGTCATTTTCTTCATACTAGAGGGCTGATCTGCCTTATTTCAACATATTTATACTTGTTCCCAGAAACATTCCTGAAACAATTGAAGCTGCATTAGAAACAAGTGGGATTATCTCATCCTAAAAAGAAAGATTTTTAAGACTCAATATGAGACTAAAAGACTTGTTAAGACAGAGATTTTTCGCAGTATAGCTTTGTGCACTTGGATAATTGTATTATCTATGATGTCATATGTGTGTGTGAGGGAAATGTCTACATCAACACCTGTTGTAATGATTTATCTATAATAGCATGAGCTGATATGATGATAAAATGATAAAAGCTCTTATTTTGCTTACTTAAGGACGGTGCTTCACATCTTTTGACTTCATCTGCAGAAATACCCACCACAGCCATGACCAATATCAACAAGTGAACGCATCCAGCTGAGCATCTCAGTGGCAGCTGACGAACAGGATTAAATTCCCTCATTTTGAAACTCAGCAGTCGATGTAGATGTTTGCTACAGATGTGGAAAAGAATTTACAGTAAGCAGAAATTTCTGTCAGAGAGGGGGAAAGGAAAAGACTGGTTCACTCTGACCGGCTCTTGTAATGAAATGGAATTCTCACCTCATCCATCTTATTCCAACACACAATCTCCCGGGCTCTTTTTTTTTTTGTGCTTCATATTCTCGCCCGCCCTCATCCACGGCTGGCTGGCCTTGACGTCTCACTGTTCCTCCGAGTGACATGCCACGCTGCCAGGAATTCTGGTCATCCGAGCTATGTGCACCGCAGACCGTATCCTTCACAACCTGGACGACTCACACGAGAGGAGGGCAGACGGGGAGAGAGAGAGCGAGGCGAGAGAACATTGTGAAAGGAGGCAGACTGAACGCGGGGCGAAAACAGCCCCGCTGACTCGCCGCCTGCCAAAACGCTCCCTCGCAGCTCCCCGGAAAAGGTGTTGTATTTATTTCTTCTTCTGTGTTAAGATCCGTGTCTACAAACAGCAACGGCGTGTAATGTGCCGTAAATATCCCGACCGCTGGCGCCCTGATTGCCGGTTGACAGAAAAAGCCGGGAATAATGTCACAGGGCTGACAAAGAGAGGCCTGAATGTTGCTCTAAGGCTCTGCCGAGGCCAGGATTGTGACCGCAAATTAATTTCCTCAATAAACCTTTGAGTAAATATGACTTGGTGAGGGAAAAATGGGGTTTACAAGAATGAAGTTTTCTCTCGCTAGTGAGAATTTGGCGCCATATACCTGGATTGAATTAGATATTCCTCCACCTTTTCTCTATGCCAGTATGACCTACAACAGCCTCTTATTCACTATAAAGTAGATACATGTGCCTGTCTCTCTGTATTCACCCCTGGCACTATGTCACATTTATGCTTTAGTATAACCCTGTTAGCCAACACAGCCCGTGTCCAAATCAGCCCTCGCTTTCCAGTTACTTTGCAGCCATCTTTCACACTGACAGTGTTGGAATACAAACCTCGAAAAACAGACTGCACTGGATACCGACTAGACTCATGTTCATTGTAAGACATATTTGTCACAGCTCTCTAGTCTGCTTTTCAGTGTGTTTCTCCCTCTCTTTCTCTCTCTTTTTTTTCCCCCGCTTTCTCTCTTTCTGTCCTCCCTGCAGGAAAAGGCTTGGCCGGGATCCACGTGGCACCACACAGCTGATCTGCATCACCTCATCAAGACCTTCAGGACTTCAGCCAAGGAGGGTTAAGGGGGGAGGGAAGAGGTGGAACTCCGGCCAAAATGAATGAGAGACGACGTCCTGAATATAGTACAAACCCAGAGTTAGTTGCTGCTCGTAGTAGACCTCAAGTATGAAGCTAAAGTTAGCTATTCCTACTGCAGCATCATTTTATCACTTTGTATAAATTCAGTAACAGGCAGTGTTTCTCACTACTTTGTTCAAAGGAAAAGTAAATATGAAACAGTTTAAAGCACAGAACTTGAATGTATAGAGCAGACTTTCTCATTCAAAACAATGTTTCAGAATGGTCTGATGGTCATTTCTATGTGTGCCGTTCTATTCATTTAAGCTCTGTGGTTTGGTGACTGACCCAGAAGATGTGAAAAACCTTCAAATAAAAAAATAAAAAAAATAAAAATAACATGTCAAAATGTTGCTCAGATCATGCACTTTTTAAATATGTTGCTCGAACAGGCTGATGGAGCTGATGGGGTTTTTGTGACATTTGTGCTGTATGACGAAGACCATACGCTGGCAAACGCCCACAGATATGGTCGTGAAAAATGTGGATGTGGAGTTTTGTGGGTGCAGCATCACTCACCCGTCTAAGAGCAAGATCAACGTCCATTTTCGGACATGAGGAGCCACAGAAAGGTCTGAATGACCTCTTGGCTTATTGGTAGAAAGAAAAAAAAATACATCCAACCTGCTCACCAATTTTTCTTTCTTGCTGGTCTGACTTCCATGTTCCTTATCTTTTTGTCTAGTTTACCTGCCAGTCTGAACTCCTGTCTGCTTCATGTTCAGCTTCAAGTAAAGCCGGTTTGAACTTCATTCCTGCCCGACATGACTTGGTGTCTGAATGTGTTTTCTTTTTTAAAACTGTGACAATATTAGTGAGAAGAAACTAACAATTGTCAAACGAGGTCTACCTTATGTTCTCAATTTCCAATGTTCTCTCAATCCTGTGCTCAATCTTAGGAAGCAGTTTGTCCATAAACACCATATCAGATGTTATTTATATTATGAAAATACATGATAATATTATGCATTTTTGTACATTGTTCTTCATCCTTTGTTGAATGAACATTGGATTGTGGGAACATGGAGCTGTTTTCAGTTAAAAAAAAAATGCACTGAGAGAGTATAAGAACCTGGGAACCGATTTGCTCCCGTGTCAGACTGCTGCAGCAAAGTGGAGGTTTGAACAAGGAGTTCATAATAAATCAAAACACTACCAGCAGCACGGTGACACTAAATACAGTGACTTGCAAAATGCCCTCATTTTCCTCGCACATTCTTTCGCTCCTTCCCCGCTGCTGCCAGATCCAGCAAGTGCTTGTTGTTCCTCAATCAGCGAGAGTTTCTGCTCTGTGCTTTTTCATACCAAAGATAATTCAAGATGACAGTCCACTTTAAGTAATGATAAAAAAAAAAAAAAAAATTGGCTAGAGAAAAGTGCGATGCCCTGATGCTTCTATCTAAATCTCTAAAAATATCAGCGGCTCGGAGGAGGGGAGGTATGGGAGAGGAGGTGACAGTGATGAGAGTGAACTCTAACGCTGAGGTTATGGATGGAGTGTATTTCCTGAATATGATAGAAAATGTGGAGGTGGGGGGGGGCACCTTTTGACATCCAGAGAAACTATCATATATCTTCATCCTTCACCGCTCACTACGCCTGATATCTCACTTATAACCTCTGCGGTTGTCGTCGGTAAATGGCCAAAACCCCATTCCCTCCGAAGAGTCCAAAGGTTCAAAAACAACCCCGTGGCTCGTTTTATCTCCAGTTACACCACCCACTTTGCCTGGACCCGTCTGCTCTCATCTTCTGCTCGCTCAAGCAATTAAACGGCCACGGCGTGAACCTCAAAGCTGTTACAAATCATCAAACACAGAACACAGAACGCTTCAGCCAAAAAACACATTTTTTTCAAAGTATCAAAACCCAAACCTTGCTAATATGGATGATTGGACATCCTTTTATTCCGGTCACCCACCCTTCTCTCTCTCTCTTGGGTCTCTCTGTCTCACTTTCTCCTTCGTTTCGTGCAAGAGAGAAGAATTGCGGTTTCATTACTCACGAGGACCAAACCGAATCGCCCTTTTTTTTCCTTGTTTTCCTCAGCCTTTAAGAGATGCCCTGGGAGGCGAGTGGAGTCCTGAGACATACGGGTGTAATCAGATGCAGGAGCCATAGTACCCTGAGTCAGCTGTTACTACTACAGGCAGCTGCTGTGACTCAGCCTTTTTCAAAGAAACGCTTACCAGCAATTTACAATTCTGATGATTTACTGTATTATGACCACGCCAGATTATTCAATTTCCACAATAACAAGGAACAAGTCAGAACTTTGTGTTCTGATATTACTACTTAGCGAATAATTGTCAAAAAACAAACTCTGAAAATATGTTGTAATGCACCAAAAATGTTTGCGCTGGAATTCAAAATAGCTTAAAAGGATGAAGATGTTTCTTTTCTTTTTTATATATATATATTTTTTGCATCTTGCTGGATGCTGTGTGTTTGCAATGCAGGAAGACAAGCTGTCACCGCAGTTTCAGCTTATGGGGATTTGAATAATACGATAAACTGTGAACCGCAGGCAACAGAGAGAAGAAAACATTAGTTTGGCGGATCACTGTGTAACAAACTTAAAAAGTCAGCGCTCATATTCTCTGGTGTCAATCATATCATTCAGGCAGATCAATCCAAATGTTCTCATCTCGATCATGTCAGATTTTTTATGTAGGCCACCCCGACGTCCATACTGAAGAAGTAAGACACTGCTTGTACATATGTCTGTCAAAGTAACTATACATGACTCGGAGTCAAATAAAATTACATTAAGACCAAATATTATGGATATAAGCCACGCTGATTTGCAATACTTTTCCCTCCAACTTAATCTAAACAAAGTGTTGAACAAAATTCTCTGTGCCGCGAGTGCTTAAGCGGTGCAATGCTTTAAGCTGAGACGACAAGCAGTTGGCTTGTCTCAATGATAAGCCTGATCCACTTCTTCTTGGCCCCGAGCGCCGTACAAATGATCTTCTTCTTACTGTAAATACTCCCTAATTCCCTGTTTTACTTCCCCGAGACTTGTCCACGCTCGAGACAGCATGATGGAGTGGCTCCTCTGCTCCAATCAACCGGGGGAGTTATGGAGATATGTGAGTCTACTTTGAAGACGAGCAGAGGAAGGGAAAGAAACTTGGAGGACACATGCTGGGGGGGAAAAAAGTGTGAAACCACCCTTTTCTGGCTTTGTGACACTAGAATAATGTGCGGTTTCCACAACTAAGCCACTGGGTGAATATATGCCCAAAATTAAACTGGATTAAAACTGGAATGATAAACACAGGTGTATGCAAACCAATGGGTGGGAGCTCTAAGCGTCATTGTTACAATTTTATACCCTGGACCTAAAAAAAAAACATGCAAAAAGCCAAATTTTTCATGTGTGTGTCGTCTTCAGCAGCACACTCCCTCTGCATTACTGCAACAGCCCACAAGGAATCGTTTGCGAAATTCAATTTTGTTTTGCTCTCAGTTTTCAGAAGGTGAAAGGAATTGATTAGCAGTCATGCACGACACATTTCTCAGCGTTAAAAAGTGACAGATTTTTCCGTGATAGTTATTCGGTGCTGACAGGAGAGATTGCAGAGATAGAGATGGATGTGGCTCTGGGGCGTCTGTTCAAAGCCGTTTAAAAGTGTTAAAGTAACGCTGAATCGCTTACAGATTTGATTTGTACACGTTGAAAGTTGAATTAACGCTGACGATTTTTGCTGTGCGCATTTGGGAGACATAACTTTTGTACCTATTCAGTCGTATACATATACTATATTTGAGAGAGAACAGGCTGCCACAGTCCAAACAATAAACAAGTCCATGTAGAAATCAGCACTATAGAAAATATATGATTCAGCGAACGCGAAATCAGAAGCAGACAATTTAAGAGAAATGCATTATGCAATGTTGGGCACAAGAAATCCAAGGATGTGCAAAGTGAAAACAGGCAGGAGAAGTATGAAGAGGAAGCAGACAGTGGCGAGAGAGAGAGAGAGAGAGAGAGAGAGAGAGAGAGAGAGAGAAATATTGAATAGACTCTGAGATGAAGCGAGAGAGCGAAAACATCTGCGCCGACACAGAGTTCTGACCAACTTAGCCGTAATTTCAAAGTAAAGCCGTATGCAAATCACCACCATAAATACCAGTTAGTTTCAAAGTTAAGCCTCGGGTGATTTGATGAGAAGCAGCGCCGTTGTGGCTTACACTGACTGGTCTGATTTTGAAGGATTTCAAAGTCAGAGTTAATAAAAAGTAAGGAAAAGTGGAACTCCTAAATTGGTTGGGTGATGATAGGCCCTTGCACCATGCTTCGCTCCCTTCCAGAGATCTGCCTTTCGTTATATTGTACCTAATCCCTTTTATGGCTTGTTATCATGGAATATTTATTGCGTTTGTGAATGATAATAATTACAGAGTGAACTACTGGCAGTATCTCTGTAATCTCGCTTTTTGACTGTTTCTGTATCTGAACCATAATGCTGTGATCCAGGCCATAAAACAGCGCGACTCCTCTTTTAGCAGCCCCCCTGGAGAGGCTTTCACATCAGGCTGATGGGCACAGGCCTCGCAGAATATTTACATGTTCAAGGCAGACAGAGCTTGTTTATGGTCCGGCTCGGCCACTTACGTCTCACTGGAGCGCTTGGGCCCAAAAATCTGTTCAATCTTTGAACGCAGAGCATATTTAGTGCTATTGTGTAAATTTTAAATTATTCTGGAGGATGTGAGCACCAGGCGAGTATTCACAAGATGGGATTGCCTCTGCAGAGCAATTCTCAAGTTTCCCCAAGTGATTTTTCGCATCGTCTGAACATGAATGGAAGTGAATGGGGGAGCTTTGACTTCTATGTGAACAAAGCATATTCTGTATATGCACTAAGTATCAGTATCAGACAGATATGATCCCCAATGTTGACAGGGAGTCAAAATAGACTCGGCATGGTCCGTTAATCATCCTTGGCAGATGTGAGTGTAACCCTGTGGACAAGGATCAACAGGATCAATAAAAAGAAACAAAGAGTCGATAAACTAATTTGTCACTGAAGAGTCGGTATACTGTAAGATGGTTTATTACTGAACACTGTCATCAGAGCATGAATTGAGTCCATCGATATAAATGCTCTGTCAGTTGACTGTCATTGGGGAGCAGAATCGAATATTAACTGAAAGGACACCATGAACTTGTGGAGAGCATAATGATTTTGGAGCACAATTGTTTTCTGGTTAATGCGTTCATGGTGTATGGTCAAATGCCAAACAACGCTCGGCTGGACGCTCTGTGGCCAGATGTCTCCGCTGATTTGCTCGGCTCTCATTGAATCCACGGCGAAGATTACATGAGCGCGTATTTGCTCAGGAGTGAGTAGTAGACGAATAATCTGAATGGAATGCTGGTTGTACCCCCACATGTGAAGCCTGCCGTGATTGGTTTTATTTGAAAAATCTGCAGAGGATAATGCCTGATGTTTCCTTGACAGTGTGGGGTCACTGACCTGTACCTCCTTACAGAGCTTTGGGATATGCTCCACACATAGTGGAAAAACATCAGGCCTACACGTGATATAATATAGCAGTTTGTGCCATAGAATGCAGAGCTGCGGGGAAATAAATGGGCAACTGCAGTCTTTTAAATACTGAAAATGCTCCGTGTAGCATTATGGATTGACTTTTTCCATCCTAGAAAAAGTTAGACTCCCAGTCTATCAAATCTATCAATCATAAATCAACATAATAGCTCATAATGTGAAACATATTTAGCCTCCACCACAAATTTTCCCCTTTAAAGGCATGGTTGTAGTGCTGTTTTGTTTGCAGTACAGCGAAGAAATGCTTTTGTTGTGGTGTTGCTTTCCCGTTGTGCCGATGGTGTTGGTTTAACCTTCCTGATTGAGGGCCACGAGTGTTTTCTTAAGTTCTGTATCTCCGTCAGACCTTTGGCTCACATTTCGGACACAAGTTGAGGAGGCAGAGAAAGGGGAGAGCAAGAGAGAGGGGAGATATAGGAGAGAAAAAGATGTATAAGCGGTTAGGTTTCACAACTGATGCAAGCACACAGGATGAGTACAAGACAAATAAATTAAATGAAGAAGAAAAAAGCTGACTTGGGGCTCCAAACTTCGCTGCAGCCTAAGCTACTGCTGACAATCCGCCGGTCCTCATAGACTAAGAGTCTGACAGGCAGTGGAACCAAGACCAGCTCTCCTGCTGCAATCACCTATAAACAGCATGTGTGTGTGAGAGAGGGCGAGAAACAGAGAGAGAATGGATGAGAGAAGAGGTATGGAGTCCATTAAAACTTTTGCAGAGCAGGGGAGATTGAGTGATCCTGGCACACCCTCTCTAGGCTCCCCTCCCTTTTCCTCTGCTCTTTCCAACTGGGTGCCATCCACATGACCATTGAACTCTCTATTAGTGACCATGGCCTCTAATCCATGCAAATTAAAAACTGTTAGCTAGAAAAGCACCCCACCCTACAGAATGGATCGGCGACACCACAGCCTGTGCAGAGTTGATTGGCCCATTTATGCCCTGAGGCGGAGGTAGGCTCTGAGCATGAGAGCATGAATAAATGGGTTTCTGCTGGTCATTTTTCACAATCAATAAAGGGACTTTGACTTAAAATGTCAAAGGATTATTTTCCTGTGAAGGTTCTGTGTCTGGTGCTGTATGTTTCTGCTATTGCTATTCACTTTATATCCCCATGCACAGCAGATATTTTAAAGTGCAAAACCACCTGGAAGATTAGTGCATATATGAAACTATTGCTCTTACCTGAACACATAATTGAGGGCTTATACACATTCAAACAGCATGTGATGCATTCACACATGATGCATTGTCAGAGCAACACATTAGGACTTGAAAGCTGGCAGGACTTGTGCCCACTTGCACCATAGCACATAAAAAACAGGTGTGTCAGTCAGTGCAGGGTCGAAGCAAGCATCTTCATCATGTATTTTGAAGAACACAAGAGTTGTGATAAGATGCACTTGCTTGTTTACTACTGGATGCAACTGCTTGTTGCCCTGGCATGACTTGTGCTGTTCGAACACGGTGTTATGGTACATTCACATATGGGTGTCAATTTCCATGCTTCACGTTCATACTGTGTCTACGTTGGCTGTGTGCAATGCATGCTGGTAGGTGTTGCAATGAGTTTACGGAAGCGGTGCAGCTCATCAGCATCCCGACATTTGCATTTGCAAGTTAACTGAATTTAACTTTGTGCATAGTGAGGAATTGCATACCCTAGGCATTGTAGATTAAAAATGATGCAAGATTTAGCAACTGCATGGTCTATTTCTCCCCAAAATGTGTTCAGACACTGATTTTGATGGATAGTTTTCGGTGAAAATTGACATTTTGTTCTGCACAGTGGCCATGATTTTCAGAACTGACATACAGAAGGCAAAAAGCAAGGCCAGTCCTGCAAGCGGTGTGTTAATCCAATCTGGTGCACAGTCTGTCTGGGTGGGAGTTTTTACTTTCATGGGCACAAACATCAAGCAAACAAACTGTGGGCACACGGCATGTCCTCTCATGGTGAAATGATGCCCATATCTGAACATGTATTAAACCTAACAGTCATCAAATTAGCTAGCAGCAATTGACTGAATTTCCCAGGGAGGTCATCTAACTTATTAGCTAGTTAGATAATGTAGCTAGCTACCTGAACTGTTTTCCAGAAGCTATAGTGGGCCAAACATATACCTTAAATTGTAAACCAGCATAAAATTTCTCTAAATTCTTGGTGTCCACATTCAATCAGGACTCTGCTAAATGACAAATACTTGTCTTATTCCTTATGTTTCTATGATGGGCATCTTGGTGCACACCAGCCATGCTGTAGCCTACTTACTCTTCCAGGTTTCCCACCATAAATGTGGCATAAGCTTATGGCTGCTGTGGGAATAAGGTCTGCTCTTGCTGTTTGCTACATTACCAGATATTCCGCTTAAAACACAGCATTTTTTGAATTGAAGACTTTTTTTGGTAATGTCAGTTTTAATGGAAATGCTCCACAATTTTAACAGCTTCACATTTGTAAAGAGTTCATAGAACAGTTTGCATGTAGCTAGTCTATGTTTCATGTCTTGCCCGAGGAGCATTAAGCGTTCCAAAAGCCAACAGACTGAGTGATGGACCATAAACTGAGCAGTCTGGCCTCTCACCAGAATATCTGACACCTGCACACTCTCACAAGGAAACATTCAAGAGCTGCGAGGAAATGAGCATTCTTGAGAAGCGCATTATATACTTCATATTCATATTTTGTTTTGCTAACTGATTATTCTAAGATGCAATCCAGAGAAGAAGGAATTATTTCATATTTTAAGACAATATGTGCGCCCAAACACCCAGTAACCAGTGCCAATTAATAAAGGCTAAACCGTCATCAAACTTTCAGTGAAATAATTTCCCGTAATACTTATAATTTATCACTGATTAATATTTAACAGAGTTCACGGATGGCCATTTGCTTTGGCTGTAGAACACAGAATTGCACTGCAAGTCCAGCCAAGTGTTAAGACTTTCAACTAGGCTACTTAGTAAAAATAATAGCAAAAAATTAAAAGGTACATTAGGCCTGTTGTTCTTCTCTGTGTTTTTCCCCTACCATCTCTGCCTGTCTCCCTCCCTCTCCTCTCCTTCGATCCTCCTGCAGCGTGAAGTCTGAGTGACACTAGTGGGGGAGTCCTGTAAAGCAGGGTCAGCACAAATGAGAACCAGGTTCGCTCTGACTCAGCTGGCTCCTTTCTCCTGTCACTTTTTCTCCTCTTGACGCCATAGAAAAAAAGTGAAAAATCTCTAAAAATAGTAAGTCAGAGGCCATGAGCCAATGAGCCTCAGTGACTGTTTTTCCTCCACATATCCTGTTAGTCACGCAAGTAGCATGGCACAAAAGGGAGACGGAAAACAACTCCATGCTACTTCAAGTTATGTCTGAGCAGGAAACAACAGGTATTGTAGAATATAGATCAACTATGGACTACTGGCTGTTTCTGAAAAAAAATATTTTAGTTCTAGTCTCAGTACGATGTTAAAATAATCATTTGAATAGCAAAAAATGTCCATTTTGTACAAATATGCTCAGAAACACTCACGTACATTCACACTTGTCACTGTGTAAGAGCCTCACAATGCCAGTTTTGGTGATGCTCATTTAGCTCGGTTCAAAGATTACATGGTCATCTATAGATTGAGAAAAGACCACAGGTGTTTGAGCTTGTGCAACCCCTTTAAAGCCTTTTGGGTAAAGTTAAAAATGCACGGTGATCAATCTAAAAGCAAGACTGTTTTTCAAATTTCCTGAAAAGTTGACCTTTGGCAGATAGCCTATGAAGTCTCCACTTGACACTGACATTGTGCAAATATCCTGCAGGCTTGTAGGCACCAACGGCCACACATGCACACACACATGTACACACCTCAACAACACAGTAATGGAAAAAAAAACTATGAAAAACCTTTCCTATGCCAGCGGAGATAACAGCTGATAAACAGCATGACACTGGATCTTGGCACCAAAGGTACTGCTGTGAGTGTTTGGATGTCAGTGTGTTGGGATGCATGTGTTCATGCTAAGTGTGTGATACTGGAGAGGGGGATCAGCGTCGGTGGAAACAGCCTGACCTTGGCGCAAGAGTGGCCTCAGTTAACTTTCACAGGAGTGCTTTTGTAGTTCTGGGGCGCTGTTCAAAGAGATTTCACAGTGAATAGGCCGCTATGATTCTTGAATTGAGATATACTCCTCTAAAATTACATGGGAATCCCACCATTGTTGATTTAAATTAACTTCAATTCAAAACAAGGAAGGATTTCTTTCGCTGTTTTCCAGTGCTATCAGCCAACTTAAAATTGATTTTTATTCTAATAAAAATGCCTTAACTTTTTAGAGATGGTTTTTGAGAAAGCATTTTGAATATTTGGACTCAGATGAACTTTCAGCTGAAGCATTTGTATGCATGGCAAGAGCAAAGTTCACATGTAAGTTTGGTTGTTTAGACCATAGGTATTGTGGGCTAGACAGGTAAGGTAAGCACAAAGTATTGTAGAAAAAAATGCTTTTTTTTTCTCACAAAAAAGAGAAACGAAGCTGAACTAATCCAGAGAGAACTATCTGATCTAGAGATTTAGACTACTTTGCATAATATAACTACACAATAAGCCAACTGTGCAAGTGGGTTCTGGCAGACTTTAAAATAAAAACAGAACTTGTTTGCCCAAACATTAGTATCAGAAGAAACAAGTGGAACATTTGCTCTCTTGTTTCCATTTATATTTCATCTGATTTCTAAATAAAAGCATGAGAATAAGAAGTCTTCTGTTCATTGTGTTGGGGGAAAATAACTTCTCGTTCACATGTTTGCAGTCATACAAAACTATAAGATGATCAAATACAATGTGTTCATACGTAGCATGTTATTCTCCTGGTTTGTGAAGTCAGGATCTTAGAGGACCGTGAACTGGGCCAGCAAAGTTTTTCACCAATGTCTTAATGGAAACTTTACTCTTTTACTCACAACTAGCAGTTAAAAAAAATCCTTTTAAGCCATCAAGCTCTGCGCTGTATAAAGTGTATAAAAAAAAAGTTGTTGAAGGTTGCAATTAAGTTTGTGACTTTAAGAACAGTTGCTATTTCTGGTCATTTTTTCATTTCTCCTTCTGCACTGACCTACATTCATGAACACTGACCAGTGCAGCAATATGTTCTGCACTATGCACAATATGTTCTGCACTTCATTGCTCCAAGTGGATTCATGTTTAGTAGCTGCACGAGTATGTGCATGCATTGCTTCATTTTTTAACAAAGTTGAAATAATCAGAATCAGAACCAAAAAAATACTAATTACAAAGTGAGCCATGTTTTGTGTAATGTTTAGAGCCTTGATTTAAGAAGGCAGCTGCAAATAGCCTTGACCACTTGGAAAGAAAGCTCTTACACAGTGAGGTTTTTCTTTTTTTTTCCCCCCAAAGTTTAATGTTCAGGGAGAGTGAGACTCATCAAACGGCACGATTACACTTCTCCAAACCCTGCATGTCTGTTCCAAACCCTCAGGGCATCTTTCCTCTTTCTGCCATTAAAAATTAAACAGATTCCAAAAACTGTCAGTGATACAGAGATCTTTTCTTGACATGTGAAGGTTGAATTGAAATTCCGCATGTATCATTGCAAAAGTGTAAACAGTTATAAATTAAGATGGCACATGGGTCAGTGATTTGGTGTATGAGCCAAAACAGTTTTTTTAAATAAACCTTGTTTACCAACTTTTAGCAATCTCAGTTTTACAGGAAATTAGAGCCACTATAAATAACCACCGCTACGGTGAACTGTGTACCATTCAACAAACAAAAATAAATGATGGATATCAACACTTCTTAGTCATTTCCATACCGATGAAAAATTATATATACAATGGCTGTCTTTGTGTACAGTTTGAGTACTTACTACTAACATATGAAACCCAATCCATACCAACTCATGTATGGTGTAATAAGCCTGGAGTAAAATGATGATGCTTGATCCCGATGTGGAATCTCTGCCATACATGTGACAGTGATTAGGTCAGCTTTGCCAAATTAGGGTCCTTGACTAATCCAAAACTGGAATCCCTTCTTCTGCTATAGTCTTAGAGAACACAGCAAACTCAGAAAGAAGATCTTGAGAAGCAGCATAAAAAAGGGAAGGGAGGTCATGTCCAATGAGTGCTGTGTTCCTCTGACAGATGTGACCAAGTTCAAATTCATCTTCTTTCATTTTGACCAGTTCACTGTTTTATTGATAATAAACACATGCATCTCAAAGGTGCAAGAGAATTCCAATAACAATCCTGAATTGTTGTAGGTTCTGGTGCTTGTTCCTTGGAGAACTACAGGGGTCTAGTCTAGTTCAAGGGGTCGGATTCTGAACTGCCAGTTGACCACCATCGGATCATTGTTACTGACTTACATTACATTACCATTGCCTTGCTAACACGGCATTATTAGAGTACACCTGTTCATTGTTCATTCAATTGTTCATTCATGTCCAAACCATAGAACAGAACCAAATTTTATACATTTTATACCAGTGATCTCATGTTTGCGAGAGCTGCACCTTCTCCAAAAAAAAAAGAGACTACAATTGCCTGTGTATAAGTACGAGCCTGGAGGAGTTGGGTCTGGGCCAATATCAGCTGGAGAAATTGTTGTGGGCCATGTGTTTCTATATGCATGTCCTTCTGTGTGTGTGTGTGTGGATTTGCACAAGTGAGTTGGAGCAGTTTGTGGAACTAGAGCAGGATGGGGATGTGCAGGAAAGGCTAGTGTGCCTATTGTTTTTGTATGCTTTTGACCAGGCCAGTCTATTTGCTGTTATTATATTTGTAAATTAATTTGCTGAGCTAAAAGTGTCTATATATAAATTATAGCTTGAAGACATATTATGTATCCATCCCATCCAATATATATTTCTGGCTCAACTGTTATAAGATTAAGATCAATCATTGACTGTATTAACAATTCATAATTGACATCATTAACATTACCATACCAACTAGCATTTGAATATATTTCCATTTGTTCATATATTTCCACCGTGCCATTCATCATCACCTCTTATTTCACACGAGCTCTCGAGTCTCCCACAGGAGCTTCTGTCTCTGGCTCATGAACTTCTTTCTCCTGCGGCCTGTCTAAATCCATGTCTACCTCCTTCTGTACATAACAATAACAGAGAAACACTGCATGGTTGTGTGTGATGACCAAATGAGGCAGAAATCCTCCAGCAGCTATGCAAACATGTCTGTCTTCCATATGAAATAAACATTTATAATTATTCAGCTACATCAACATCATATGCCTTTATATGAGCTGGAACAACTGAATCCAGCGTTGACTGGATCTTGGCTAGATGTCGAGTTTGGGCAGTGCAGTTCTGAAGGCTGACGTGATGTTGTGTGTAACCCATATTTTGTGATAGAAAAATGTTTTTTCCCGTGGCTACCCAAGATAAAACAGGAAAATATTTGTGTTTAACTGCTTTCCAAAATGTTGAGCATTTATTTATTTATTTTTCTCAACATTTTTCAGCATTTGGGATGGACTTATTACAAAGCATATCATATGCATTCTGCATATCCTCCCATTATATTAACCTATACACATTTTGTCAAGGTCCAGGTTCAGGGTAAAGATACCCAAATCTGATTTGTTTCATTCTGTAATGGCCACCATAATGTTTATCTGAGGCTATACTGCATCTACTACTCCTGTTTGTTTTCACCCCCAGGTGAAATACCTGCTGTTCTTGAAGGCCAGATGGTGACCATACTGGATATAGGGGTCTCTCTCCTGGCCTTCTGTCCCCATAAGGTCTGCTGTGATTCTGCCCAGAGCCAAGCTGGCCTCTCCCTCTCTAATAGCCTTTTAATGAAGACTGAATTTAACTCCAGCTCTGCACAGTTACCATTCAGAGCCCAGATAACTAAGACACTGTGAAGTTTTAATTGCTTTTTCATTCGTCGCTGTTGGACTCGTTTCAGATTCTGGGGAAAATAAAGAAAAAAAATCAGACTCTTGTTTGTCAAAAGAGATCAGTAGGAATTTATTATTTACTTATTTAAATACATGTACAGCTCTTTTGTGTGATTGCTCCACTGCTCAGTCACTGGCAGCTGTCTCGAACTGAACTTCAAATGGAGGTCCTCCAACACAGAAATGTTTCTGAGACAAGTTGAGAGCGTGTTGTGATGGAGTTAGGCTCATGGCATGTGCAGCTCCTAGCTGAACCAAGGCCAGCTTTGCATGAAGGGGACGGTGAGATCATGTCAAACCAGCAGCAGAGGTAGAAGCCATCTCTTGAAAACAAGAGGACATCCAATAACTGCAGTCACCCCCGCGGATTCAGAACAGATCAGAAAGATGAAAACATAAATGAAAGAATGAAGAAGACACTGTTAAAGCTTTTTTTTTCCTTTTGCTATACAAGCAGATGTGCAGAACTGAAGAACAAGAGAAGAGAGAAGAAGCAGATGATGAGATAAACACATGGGACCTGAAAACAGCTTCCCATCTCCATGAGACAGAAAACCAGACATGTGAATCATAGAAATAAAATGCATAGAACAAGAGGTAAAAAGGAAAGTAATACTGTACTTGGTTTAGTTACTGCTGTACATTCATCAAGGTTCATGCATTCAGATTTTCTGAACATGTTTTTGCTTCCCATTTCTCTGGTTCATGCTACATTTCACTATAGCATGGTTTATACTGCCTGGCATGGGCTGGTTATGCCACTCTACCATGAGAATCCCAGCCTGTTCATTGCATTTTATTTGTATTGCATCGAGATGAAGAACTTCACAGTTAAATGCATTTAAATTAATAATTAATGTAATTGACTTTAGGAAGCACTTTCTTTCAAAGACACAGAGGTGATCAGCAAATTGAATTCTCCCTGAATAACAAAGGGAACGTGCTGTTGTGCACAACTGTACACCGCTACAGAATGCTGAGTTGGTCATAGCAAGCATTCAGATTGAAGACATTGATAACAGTTGTTTTTTTTCATTTCTATGCAGCTCTGTAATTTTGGATTTTGGATGATCTACAGTTTGACAAAAAAAAAGTTTTAGTATAACAACACAGCGTAGTGAAAGCTGAGCGTGGTTTCCTACTGTCGAAATCCTGGCAGCAGGTCCTCTTTTCATATAAATAATGCTAAAAACACAAAAGTCTCCTTCTCACTCACAACTGTCACAAGTAAACACAAAGGGTCTCTAAAAACCTATGGCAGGAGACTCATACATACTGTAGCTAGCATACATACAAATATACATATATGCACAGAAATACACATAAACAATAACCTCTCCTTGTGGGATAATGGCATTTCAGGACCAGAAATCATAATTTGATATAAAAATATATAAAAATAAAAGTAAAACCAAAAGAAATTTCATCTGAAATGGTTAGGGAAACAATAATCTCAATTTCTGTTCCATTCTGTGATGCATTGGCAATTCAATGCACCGTCTTTGTGAACACACACCTTTTTGTTGTCTATGGGATTCACAAATGTGCTCAGCAGCCATTTTGAAAGCAGCTACTAGTTGGGTTTAATATTGGAGTGTAAAATGTCCACAGACACAAAGAGAGGAACGAGGTCCTTAGCTCTCTGGCCAGCCAGCGAGGTAACATGAAAACTACAAATTTATCTACAAGACTGAGGCATCTTTGACTGCAGGGCATGGTGAATGTACATTCCCACCGAAGAGGTCAGTTCACCTCTTAACCCTGTTCAGTTCTTAGAAACCTGCGTCACTGTGGACATGAAAGAGCTCGGAGGGCTGGTCCTGTCAACCCAGGCACATGTTCCACTTCTGTACATTGTCAATGAGACCGACAGAAATCCTTTAAGGAACAGAAATCTAAGGAGAGGAGAGGGTTGAGTTGTTCTTTCTGTTTATGTTCCAAAATTCACATCTGGAATTTCTGGAAAGTAGTATCTTCCACTGACAGAGACCAGTCAATGGTCAAAATGTGGTCAGCCATACTTGTATGGAAACAAATGTCACTGCGTTGGAGATTTGTGAAAGTGTCATTCTTTTGAGAGAAATTTTCTTGTATTATTACAATAAAACTGACACCTTCACTTTGCTTTCCCTCCTTCCATGAAAAAGAACAGACCCCTTCTGTCATGTTTCATTCAGGTCGCCATATTTTTTTTCACTAAGATTGTCTCTAAATTTTGCTCTCATATCCGCATCTCATGGTCAGGGCTCTGGTCCAGCGAGGGCTCCCTGGTGCTGATCATGGATGCTGAGGGGCCTTGGGTGACCCCGAAGGGAGAGACAGCTGGTGATCGAGCTGCCAAAGGAGAGAGAGAAGGGGAGAAGCTAGGGGACATGGCTGCTGATGAGATAGAGCCTTCGTGACTTATAGGAGACCTGCGGAGTGAGGCCAAATGGGGGAATGTCCGTCCAATCACAGGGACCTTGGGGGGAACTGACATGGCCCCTGGGTGGGCCACTGCTGTGATGAGTGGTGGAGGGTCAATTCTAGGTTTGGGATCCATTTTGGGCTTGGGCTGGAAGGGCTGCCGTGGATTCTGGCTCTGCTGAGCTGTTTCATCTTTCAGCCTGGCTATCTCTGTGAAAACGTTAGCTAAAGGCTGGAACTGAGGGCACCAGTTGAGCAGATAATCCCAGTTGTAGCTTCCACGCAGCTCCTCGTCACTGGCAACGATAGCTGTGAGCGAGCCATCTACTGAAGGTTTGCCATCTTCAGGGAAGGCGTAATCCTTGGGAAGGGAAATGTTGAGGCCACGGCCAACTCCCAGGTACCCTCCTCCCTCGTCCCTATAAACAGGGAGCTGGCCAGAGAGCAAGGTCCCGCTGAGACTACCTCCCAGTTTCTTTCCTTTGAACCAGGTGCTGCCCTCCAAGGCTGCAGGCTCACAGGAGATATCAGAGAGCTGGTCAGCATCCTGCTGGATTCCAGAGTCTGGCCCTCTTGCGGAGATGTGCTCCTGCATGGATGAGGTGATGGAGGCAACACGGGGGTACTCGTTTATCATCCTGATTTCATCATCTTCTGCTGCCTCAGCTGATCCTCTTCCACTGGAGTGTGAGGGGTCCAGAGAGCCTCCTCTGGTGTAAGGACCCCCGCCTGCCCCACCCTGATCTGCAGCATATCCTGGCAAAGTCTGGTGGTAGATCCTCTCCCCCCCTGGGCCTGACTTGGAATCATCCAGTTTCTGCAGGGCAGTTCCCGAGGCCACGGCTCTGTTCCCTGTATCTTGGCCTTTCTTCCTCCTGCGTGACTTGACGAGGAACACCACCACAGCCATGACCACAAGCAATATGATGACCCCAAGCGACACAGCGATGATGCTAATCAACAGGATGTTGACGTCAGGAGCCAGGCCAAAGTTAGTGTTGGTGACATCGATGGAGATCTGGGCTGTAGTGGTGCGAGATGTATCCAGGGGACTGTGAGCTGCCACATCCATGGTCATCAGCCTGGTTTCCCGTTTCGCCCGGCCACCAGACCCACTGCTACTACTGCTGCTCGTACTGTCCATCTTGAGGAAGACCACCCCAGTGGTTTTGTTAACATCAAAGTATGGAGAGCTGGTAGAAAGAGAATAGAGCACGATTCCATCCACCCCTCCATCCTCATCATTGGCCTGGACTTGGCCGATGCTCTGGCCTTTCCTGGCTCCCTCAGGGACTTCGAAGGTGAAACTAGAGGATGTGAAGATGGGGTCATACTCATCCTCACCTGTGATGAACACCTGTACAGTCACAGTGGCTGAGTGGTTGCCTGAATCCACTGCTAGTGCTACAAAGTTAAAAGAGTTGACCTTCTCAAAGTCAAAAGACAATTTGGCTTTGATTTCTCCTGAGTTCTGGTCCACAGTGAAGCTCTCTTTCCCTGCTCCGGATCGCTCTACCATGTAGTACTTCAGCTGTCCGAAAACGCCTGTGTCGTGGTCTATGGCGTGGAGAACAGTCACCGCTGAGTTTGCTGGCTGGTTCTCTCTAATACTGGCTGTTAGGATTTCCACAGGGAAGAACGGATGATTGTCATTTACATCTTTCACCTCTACTGTGACTGGAGCCAGGGCAAAGTGACCCTGGCCATCTGTGGCCTGGATGATGACAACGTGGGTCGACCGGTGCTCACGGTCGAGCGGTCGCTGAAGCCGCAGGGCTCCTGTCCATTGGTCCATGGTAAATAAGTCCACCTCATCACCAGAACTGATGGTGTATTGGACCTCAGCATTGGGAGTTGAGTCTGGGTCTAGCAAAAAGAGAGTAGAGTACAATAAATGACCAAAGATAAAGTAAGAAATGTGTGCTAGAAATAGAGAGAGAAGGAGAGAAACAGAAAGATAAATGGATCAACAGCAAAGCCTTTTTTCCTACCTGTGGCGGTCAGTCGTATAATCTCAGTCCCAGCGGCTGCCCCCTCGCTCAGTGACACGGTGTAATCTGCTCTGCTGAACACTGGTGGATTATCATTCACATCGCCGACATTTATCACCGCAGCCACGCTGGAGCTCCGCTGTGGCACGCCGCGGTCCGACACAACCACGGTCAGATTGTAGAGCGGCTTGACTTCAAAGTCAAGCCCCTCAGCCAGCAGCAGTGTTCCAACAGTTTGAAAGCCCCGCCCCTCAAGGAAGCGCACGCTGCTTTCGATCTGGAATGCATTCCCTTCATTCCCGTTGGCAATAGCAAAGTCGAAGCCGCAGTTTTCACGAGAAAGGTCGCTGTCAAAGGCCTCAAGAGTCAGGATTGTTGCCCCTGGGATGGTGTCTTCAGAAACCATCGCCCTGGAAACAGAAGAAACACATATAAATTATATAAATTAAATAATATTACACATATAAAGACAGCTAATGTCACACTATGATATCTTTTATTGAAGTCCAAATTCTGATGAAAGAGACTGACCTGTACTCTGATTGGTGGAAGACAGGAGCATTGTCGTTGACATCAGAGATTTGGACCTGGACAGTGGTGAGGGAGGAAAGGGAAGGGGATCCGCCGTCACGAGCCTCAATGACAATACTGACCGACGGGCGTTCAGGGTCGAATTCGGCTCTTTGATTGATGAACAGGGTTCCTGGATAAGGAAGGTGGCGAGAAGGAGTAAGAACCAGACATTACAACCTGAATTTTACATTTAACCTGTGATTATTTTGATGGAATATATTCCAGTCTGACATGAGGTCTCTGTGGTTTGCTGGACTTTAACAGTATGAGAGAAAGCCAAGAGTCTCTACCGTTGCTCGGGTCAATGTAGAAGCCCTCCTGGGTTGATGACATCACTCTGTAAGTGACCTTTCCATTCTCTCTGGAGTCTTTGTCGGTTGCTGTTACCGTGACAACAGCACTTCCCGGCGGAGTGTGCTCAGGCAGAGTTACCTAGGGTGCAAAAAACCATCAATACACACTAGCCAATGATGGAACACATTAATAATCAAACTCCCCGGACTGATGGTGAGAAGGTCAAGTTGTTCTAAAAATCAGTGAGGGGAAAATTGCGTTTTATATCTTCGTTCCTGTTTTTCCTCAGCCTGTGCTAATGCTGAAGTTATTTCCTGAGACAGAGTAGTAAATATTACAAGATCATCTCTGCAATGTTTCCCCAGTCAGTATTACACAGTTAACTTTTATCACCCCCACTGTGTGTGTATGCGTGTAAGAGTGATTATATGTGTGCATATTTTTCTGCAGTATGAACACGTGCAAAAATGCACATTTTTTCACGATGACGCCATCTCTTGAAAAGAAATATCATCTCAAGTAAATTGATTTCCCTGTCCCATTCAATAAGCTGTGAATACCTTGAAAAGCTAAACACACTTTTGATGCATACTGCAAGTCAGATTTCACTTAAACTTCCACAAGCAAACAACATTTTATAGATAGTAATACATATCAAGCAGCTATGTCTGAAGGTATATTTGCACTTTTGCATAAAACAAGCATTAAAATTAACAATCATGTCAGTGATCTGATTATCACATTCAACAGTTACAGGTACAGTGAGTGTATGATGAGATGTGTTGATGTCTAAATGTAGTGAATAGTAATATGGTGACAGGTGATGCTACCTGATAGAGATCTTGGGTGAAGGTAGGTGCATTGTCATTGATATCCTCCACCAATATGGTAATGTTAGCTTCAGTCTGGTGCTGGCTGTCTGTCGCTCTGACAGTCAGGGTGTACCAGGTTTTCTCCTCAAAGTCCAGGGAGGCAGTGAGCGACACCCCTCCACTGTAGCGGTGGATCCCAAACTTGCCTAAGGAAGACGGGTCCAGCTGCAAGGAGTAGGAGAGAGCAGGACTGGAGTCCACGTCGTTACCGGTCACAAGAGTGATCTCTGTGCCAATAAGTGTGTCTGACAGAGAGAGAGAAACAGATAGAAAAGAAGGATTAGTTACATCTGACTTTCTGAAGATAAAATACCATTGAATTTCATTATTCTGTCTGGCTTTTGTAATTGTCAAGCTATAAATTTAGTCTGCTTCAATTTATTGTTGTTTTGCTGGACATCAGGGCTAAAACTAAATGTATGGTTGTTTTTTTGTCTCTGGTGAGCAACTGTACATCATAAGACCTGAACAGGGAATTTGTCAGTCAAGACATTTTTCAGTCAAACATGTATTTTTTGTAAATTGAAAGCATTTGGTGTACTAAAAAGGGAGAAAAAAATCCTGGAGGGAAAGTGCTGTATACTCACTCTCCGGGATGCGGACCTCCTGGGGCAATGGGATGGTTGGACTGTTGTCATTCTGGTCGACAATAATCACTGTCAGGGTGGCAGAGCCAGCCAATCGTGGACTGCCTCTGTCAGTTGCCGTGACTACTAGCCTGTGGACAGGCAAAACAAAAATTAATATCGTTCCCTAAGAACATTTCTTTCTTCTGTTATTGCCTGCATATAATTGCAAAAGTTCAAAGGCAACTTCACAGTGGTGAGGATAAGAGAATGGTTATATATAAACACATATATATCTCCTCTCTCCCTTTGAAAATTTAGCAAGGGAAAACACTTTGGCATGCAAAGTAGTTTTTCCCATTGGAAAATAAAATACATCAAAACATCGAGCAGTTTAAGACACTTTTCTCTCTTCATATTGATATATATCAAAACAAAGTGATGACCAATACATTCCTCTGAAAGCAACACATGGAATGTTATGAAAATGTCACAGTAAACAGCTGTTGATTTACTGAGTTTGAAATTGCAGTCTGAACCATCTGGCATGCAGATATCTGTTTGCAGTGATGCGTGTCTTCTCAGCACAACCTATCAACCTTCTCGCCAGTTATCTAAACACAAAATAGCTGAGTGTAACAAATCTGTAACATGTGCTATGTCTATTTTGTACATGTTTACCTACATGTAAACATAATGCACTTTTGCCGTACAACACGGTGTGCCTCATACACGATATGCAAAGGATGTATCCATCCTCAAGGCATGCAAATAAAACGTTCTCGGTGAAGTTTAGGCAACCGCAGATCTGTTCTCACTTGGTCTGGGTCCAAATCTCACGGTCCATGATGGCTGCTGTGGTGATGCTTCCTGTCACCGGGTCGATCTTGAACAGGCCGCTCATGCCTGATGACTGGATGGAGTAGGTCACCTGACCGTTCTGGCCCTGATCCACGTCCTCAGCCACCACCTGGGAGGAAGACAGAAAGAGGAGAAAGAAAAGAGAAACAGTAAGAATTTTTTGTTTCCCTCACTGTAACATATCTGTTCCAAATATCTGTCTGTTCATGTCATGCATTGTGTTATTATATGTGAAAGCATGGATAATCAATACCTGTATGATAGGCATTTCATATCCCTGTGCTTCTCTCATGTAGGCCACATAATTCTGCAGCTGGAAGCGAGGCAGGTTGTCATTGACATCCTGCAGAATCAGGTTGACAGCCATGAAAGATGTGGAGGACACAGTTTCAGCCTTCACCACGAGACGGAGTCTAGGGGTGTCCTCAAAGTCCAGGCCTTTCGAGCTCTGCACCCAGATCTCACCTGCGAGACAGGGAAGAAACAAATAATCAATGGGAGTCGAGGACTGGGAGATTGGCAAATGAGAGATAAAAAAGAGGAGGATGTGTAAATGGATTTTAGAATATTTTTAATCTAGTCTCTAAATTATTCTTTATCTTCAGTTTAGATTAACAACAATGGGGAATACTAGTAATACAATAATACTAATAACAATCTTGATCCAGCTTATGAAAAGAAGTTCATAAGGGAGTGAAGGAGCAGTCGCTTTCCAGGATCTCACTTTCAGGGATTTACCCGGATCTCTCTCATGTGTCACTGGATCTCTCTCACATGTAACCGGGTCCCTTTCGTGTGGAAAACTGCCGAACCTCTCTCCCACATCTTAAACCTCTTACGTCAAAAGCGGCACCTCACACAAAACAAGCACCTCAGAATGCGCCAACACAAGCTCCTCCAAAAGAGGCGTGGTTTCCCACAGGGATAAACACTGGGATTTCCCCACCAACTGATGAGAACTGAAGAGACTGTTTGTATGACTGCAAAATGTTTTCAACCCCGAAAAAAGCAAAGTCCAGTGAACAGATTGAATTTTCCTCGGGATATCCTCCTACACTGACAATACTCTTTTTCTCATAAGCCTCACCTGTTGAGGAGCTGATGCTGAAAGCCTGCTTTCTGTTGCCGCTGAAGAGGCTGTAGCTGATTCCCTTACGTGAGCCATCTGGGTGTTGGGCCTGAGCCTGAGCCACAGCTGTGCCTGTATGTGGGAAGCGGAGCACACATAATATTCCTTTATGGTCCTTTATTGTGATATGAGAAACATCTTTGTGTGTACAAATTCCCAGAATAACAGATAAAATCATTCCAATATTGTTCTGACCTTTGGCAGCGTTCTCCTGAATGCTGACGTCTCGGGCATTTCTAGAGAAGCGGATGCCGTTGTACTCCACCTCCTTGACGTAGATCACCACCACGCCCTGAGACGACTGGGCCGGGCTGCCCTGGTCCATGGCCTCGACGATCAGGGTCCTCTGAACCTGGGTGAGCCCCCCCAGCGGCTCGGTGGCCTGGATCTCCCCGGTCAGGGAGTTGATGCTGAAGCCCTTCACCGGGGTGGCGAAACGGTAAAACACAGAGCCGTTGGCCCCAAAGTCCTTGTCCTCGGCCCTCATGGTGGCCAGGACGCGCTGCGAGCGGCTGCTGGAGACTTCGACGACCAGCGGGTCCTGGATGAAGAAGGGGGCGTTGTCGTTGACGTCCAGGATGGTGACTGTCACCTGGGAGGGAGGAGGAAGGGGGGCAGGGGTGGATTGAAAACAAAACTCAGTGCAAAAGTATTAAGATTCATATGCAATTCATGACAAATAGGCATAATCTAATATAATCCCAATTTAAAGTAAACAGACTTTCTCCTGTAATGTTAATGTACTGTTAACTGTAATTTAATTTGGACTGGCTGAATATTTTCTCGGCATCTCTTCATGTCATTTTCATTTACCTGAGCAGAGGTGTTTCTGGGTGCAGCAGGTGAAAGGTCAACAGCGAACACCTGGAAGCTGTATGACGCCCGTTTCTCCCGGTCCAGGGGCGCTGATATGGTTATGCGACCGGTGCTCTCGTGCACAGTGAACGCTCCATGCGCCTCTTGGCTGAGGAAATAGAGCACCTTCCCGTTCAGATCATCGTCGGCATCGGTTGCTGTCACCTGGATAACACACAAATAAATGACAGGGTCAGGAGCTATTTTAATATGAAGATAAAATGGGACACAAAGTGACTGACAAAGTGATTGACAGCACAAAATGAAAGCAAAATAAGATACTTTTAAAATAACAGTAGGTAAGAAGTGGTTCGTTTACAAAAGGATAACACTTTATTAGACTCTATGATAAAACTGAAGAATATTGGCTCTAAGGAGGATTCAGATTCCCAATTCAGCCCACCTGCAGCACTTGAGAGCCCTCTGCAGCATCCTCAGACACATCTACAGAGTAGCTGCTGCTGCTGAAAACAGGGCTGTTGTCGTTCACGTCCAGCACTTTGACCTCCACTGTGACTGTGGTGCTGAGGGCGGGGCTGCCTCGGTCCGTGGCCACCACCTCCAGGGTGTAGGCAGCCCTCCTCTCCCGATCCAGGGCACGCGAGGTGGACAGGGCTCCGGTGCTGGCCTCCAGCTGGAAATCTTTATCGGAGTCCCCACCTGGATGGAAGGAGTTTATGGGGCAGAAGTAGAAAAAAATAAAAAAAAAAATCCTTAAAAATTCAGTGGACTTCTGTGTGAGATGCAGCTGTGTTTGAGTGCTGAAATAAGGTGAGGAAGGAGAATGTCTGTGCATGCTCCGCACTTGAGTCAAGGTTTGAGTCAGGCCCAGACAAGTGGATGGAGTGTAGCATTTGTGAAATAAGACAGAACATTGTCAGGAGTGAGCTTGGAGTAGCAGTGTGCAGATTTGATGTTTCATATGGGAGAAACGCAGCACCGTCAGCAAGAATGCATCAGTCTAAATGCTGTCAGTATCCCTTCCTCTCTGGGGGGGAGAGCAAATTCTTTCCTGCGCACTGTCAGTGTAACTTCAGAGACCATCATCCTCCAGCAATCCTTCATGCATGCAAATCGGATGATAGTTATTAGTTTGTGTGCATCTGTTGTGATCATCACAAACTGCTCTCACACATATACATATCTTAAATATGGGACCTGGGGACTCCTAGGGGTCCCTGAGGAGTTTCCAAGGGGTTCTCAGCAGAGCGAGGAATAGATTCATTTTCACTATAATTCACTAGAAATTGTTAAGATGCAAAAATATGAATGAATGCTTACTGAATGATAATGTCAACATTAAGCTTTAATCACATCCCTTTGAATCTTTTTGTCAATGTTCAAATACATAATCTACACTTAATTCTAACACTAACAAAACAATCTTATTAAATGAGGGTCCATAAGGCAAATCACTTAAAATGGGGGTCCGTAGTATTTGGGGCCAGTAATCTGCATATTTAAATTTTACAATTTTATAAAGAAAAAAAAGCCAAAACTAATTAAACTGATTAGACACATAACACCGTTTCTTACCACTGATCCTGTATTCCAGCTCTCCACTTGGGCCTGAATCAGGGTCTGTGGCCTTGAGAAAGCAAAGCTCTACAGGCACCTGGTTCTCTGGCACCTCCAGCCCGTACCAGGGCTTGGCAAAGACTGGGGCGTTGTCATTCTCATCTTGCACCTCCACACGCACTACCGCCTTGGCAAAGTTGGGAGGCAGCCCTCCGTCCCTGGCATAGACTGGCAAGAGATGAGAATGAGTAAGACGATGGGATGTAAGGCAATAAAAATCAAAGTGTTTACAAATGCGTAGGAAGCTAGAAAGGTCAAAATAGCTGAAGTCAGAGGGGGGATATCATATTACCAGTGAGTGTGTAGTGATCCTGTTGCTCCTTGTCCAGTTCCTTGGTGGTGGTGATGACTCCTGTCACAGGGTTGATGATGAAGCCCTCCTCTGTCACTCCTCCATAGGTCACTTGGCCATTAGAGCCTGGATTGAAACACAAAAAGACACAGACTAAGATTCAAGGCTGTCTATAAATTGTAAAATGGCTAAACTCCTGTATACTTCCTCTCGGTGATTTGAGGAGACAGCTCCATTCCCTTTGGGAGAACATGATATCCTCAGCTCAGTAGTATTACATATCTGGAAATGAGGCAAAATAGATCCAGTGGAGGGATGCGGCATGGAAATGAATCCAAGGACGTAGAAACACGAGGAGCAGCGGTAAGAAAACCTCTATGTTAAAAATACCCTCTGCAGGTTGGTCTCTGTAACCATACAGTTCCACTCAATTCTCTGACTCTGCTACTTAAAGTCAGCCTGTTGGTGAATTGATGATTATGTGGTAGCTGAGGCACATTTATAGCAACTATACCTCCGCACTAATCCTGCCTGGAATGAATCTTAAGAGCTTCCCTCGTTCTTTTAATGGTTAGTGTAATCTTGACTTCATCCTGGACTAGTTCCTGCTGGCCGGCAGACCAACAGCTGTCCCAGTGTGTGCCTGTGCAGGCTCATTCAGAATCTGCAGATGTTTCTTTCTCTTTTTTGTGGCATTATTTCACTGGAACTATGTGAAAAATGATTGAACTCTGCAAAGTCTATGATCCTGATCCTGTTTGGGCCTTGTGGTACCAAAATCCACAAAAAGTAATTCATATTAAGTGCACTCGCTCACGGCACTGTGACCACACCTATATGAAACTTAAATTAAACCGACCTTGGTCCCGGTCAGTGGCGGTGACCGTCAGCACTGTGGTTCCCGGTCCGCGATTCTCCATCACCTGCGTCTCAAACTCCGCCCACTGGAACACCGGCGCTTCGTCGTTCACATCGATCACCTGGACGCACAGCACCTGAGAGGTGGAAAGCTGGGGCATCCCATGATCCTCTGCTACAATAGTCAGATTGAAGACTTCCTGCTCCTCTCTGTCTAGAGCTTTGAGGATGGAGAGAGAGCCTACAAGACAGGAAAGGATTTGATGAGCAATGGAAGAGGATGTTCCACAAAACTGCTGTGTTGACTTTGCTGTGTTTGGCTTTCCTAACGGCTTACTCCACTTAAGTCTCCATTTTCATTTGGATTCTTTTGGTCCCAAAGTGTGTGTGTGTGCGTGCATATGTGTCTTTATGTGCATGCGTTTGTGAGTGTTTAGGCTGCTTTTGTGAACATGCAATTTTGTGTACCTGGGAGAGATGCAGTATTTATATGCCTAGAGAGCCAGTAAAAACAAAGTCATTACGGCTTTTCTTTATGAGAGTTTCCACAATAAGAGAGAGCCCATGGTTTTTTCACAGCAGCTATTCACTTCTGGCACTTTGAACAAACTTGTGATCAAATTTGGATCTTACATCTACAGTAAATGCAAAGCACACACTATATGAGCTCCAATCCAATACATTTATCCCCCCCCTCCTACAGAGAATATGCAGTGCAAACTGGAACTATACGGCTGCCAACTCAAATCAACTTAGAACCTCCCATAAAATCTGGTTAAACCATTTTTTTTCTTTTCTCTTTACAACGTTATTTAGCCTCTAAGTCTATAAGGCATTAGCTGATGTGTGCTCCGTGTAAATCAGGCTGGTTCAGAAGAAACACAATCTGTGAATCAGACCACCGCTCCTCGGTCTCTGGCTTCAGTTACTCCTCTACCTTTTATTTCCACACCCCACACCCCTGTCATCACCTAATCTACAAGGAGGGTCAGCCAAAGCGTGCGAACCTATGAAATGTGTGTGTGTCTGTTTGTACTGTTCACAGCGGCGTACTAATTCAGCTGGCATGCGGTGCCTGAGAGAGGTGTGTAATTTATAAATGCCGCAGCACGCCAAACACACACACACACACACACACACACACACACAGACACACACATCCATCCACCGTGCTGCCTGCACGGCGGAGCTGTGACTCTGATGTTTCTGCGAGGCTGGCTACCTTTCACTGATGGTGCAGCGCTCATGTTTTAATCAGAACGAAGCCTGCCACCTATCCCTGTCACCATTTCATCATCCCCTGTAGCAATAAAACGTAGATATATCCACCATATGATGACGGTGTGGTTAATAAAAGCAATAAAGCAGGCGTACACTGAAACAACAGAGCAGTCATATTGGCAGAGCGGACATACAATTCCTATTTGGTTGCTATTTGTAATATAATCTAGCTAATAATGTATCCCACATTAGCCTGTGGTTTATTAAATGCCTTACCAATGAAACGCTAATCTGCTATTACAGCCATTACTAATTGTTGGCTATATCATAGGTGCACTAAGCTTAATGCCATATAGGCTGTGAAACAAACCAGAAGTGAAATATCAACCCCTGTTAATTCACCAGGCACTTGACAGTAATGAAGTTAAGAGTTTCTTCCATCTGGAAGCTCCATTAAGTGTCTGTCTTACGGTTCCTAATCCCATCTCAGCCGGAGCCGCGCACGCCCACAACACCCCGCTCACGGAGAACATGGAGAAATTACACATTCACATACACATATATAAGATATCAAAGGCCGTCCGCGTCCCTAGCCCAAATAAAGATCGGTTCCCATGAACAAATCCGTCAAGAAAAGAACACCAAAGCATTATTCAAGTGAAATATTGCTCTTAGGCACTGAAAGATCATCTAGTAAAGAAGGTTATGAGGGTTATGAGTGTTTTAGCAGTTGAGACCCCGTAGACGAAGCACTTCAGTGGGTAATTATAGTCTTCTGGAAAGTTCTGCTGGTCCAGTGGGCTTCAATGGGTGGGATGTTGATTAACTATCAATCATGAAACTCCACAGAAAAGCGCCTCAGACTAAATCTCTCATTGTGCTAAATCAATCAGTGCAGAATTGTAAACGTGAGAAATGATGTGGTAAATTTCACCCCAATCATCCCTTGATGGAGTATAAATTGGATATTTATGGGAAGTCCCCAGTCTCCGTGGAGCCTATTATAAAATTGAAACATTAGGATATTTTTAGATGTTGTGTCTCACCCAGAGGAGTCTTACCAGTGTTGGGGTTGAGACTGAAGCGGCCGGCGCTGTTGCCTGCCTGGATTCTGTACGACACGCGGCCATTCTCTCCTTCATCTTCATCACGGGCCATCACGTACAAAATAACAAAACTGTGCGCACAGATATAAGCGCAATGTCAGATAACAACAGGCAAAACAAACACAATGAAAACAAATGAACTTCATTCACTTCTTAGACAGCCTGCTTTTGCGGACTGATGGATGAAAGCCGTTAAAGCAGAAAATGAGATGTGTGAGAAAGTGCCTTTTTTTTTTCTAAACACGGACAAAAATATAGAAAAGCCTACAGTCAGACGTGTCACCCACCCTACAGGCTGGTCCTCCATGACGCTGACCGCGGAGGGAGAGGTGAAGACCGGAGCGTTGTCGTTCTCGTCGGTCACAAACACCCGGGCGGTGACCGAACCCCAGCGCCGCTGGGACGGATCCACCGCCTGGTCGGTGGCCCGCACCACAAGGTAGAGGGAGGGCGTGGCCTCATGATCTAACTTCTGTCCCATGGTCAGGACCCCAGTGAACGGGTCGAGGGTCAGGAGGTCGGGAGTGTCAGGCCAGTGGTGCTCGATGGAGTAATGCAGCTCACTGTTGGGTCCACTGCCATCCTGTGGAGAGGAATTTGAATTAGATCCCTATTCATTCAAAAAAATATGGAAAAGTATTTAAATCAATAGTTCAAAAACACATTTCCCCACTTATCCTTAGTGCAACCTATCCTTCGAGACAGTTTGTGTGATTTGGTGTGATTTCCAGTCCGCTTGCAATTGATCCACCTCGAATTTGCACTTGCTGGGGCGGATAGATACAGTTTGCTGGTGTGCTTTGGCAGGAATTAGTTCCGAGCAAATATGTCGGGTATCAGTGTCATTGTTTTTGGACAGAGCTGTTAAATTTTTTGCATGTAAATTTTTGATGGTTTGAACTCTAAATCACACAGAGGCTATCTGGATGGGTAGGCTGCACTAAGGATAAGTGGGAAAACTTCATTTTTAGGGAACTGTTTCTTTAAAATGGTACTGTAAAGTTAAATGAGCTTTGGTTTAAGGCGGATGTTCACAAATATATGCATCTCATACTGTACGTTGCCAACCAGTGTTAATATTATATCTTCAGCGGAGAATAATTCCATTTCTAACCTGATCCAGGGCCTGGAAGGTGTAGATTGAAGCCCCAGGCTCTGTGTTCTCTGGGATCACGATGGTAACGGGGTCTTCGGTGAACTGTGGGGCGTGGTCGTTGCTGTCCTGCACGTTGATGTCCAGGTGCACCAGGTAGCTGCTGGGAAACGCCCGGGAGAAATCCGATACCTCAATGTGGAGCGTGTACCTTGAGCCCTTCTCGTAGTCCAGCTCCCGCACCAGGTACACGTCTCCCTTCAAGCGGTCCACCATGAACGTCCCATCCCGGTCCGTCCCGCCCACCACCAGGTAGGTCACCTGGCCGTCCAATAGAGTTGATTCATCCTGGTCACGGGGGCGAACAGAGCCAATGATGGAGCCCGGAGCGGACCCCTCCACTGTGTTTATGGTCATCGAGAGCACGTTGGGCTTGGGGTTGGACTTGGAGGAGCTGAGAACCTAGTGGAAGGGAAAAAGTGTGACGATGGCCAAATAGATTCAAATAATTCACAGCATTTTTTTTTTTTCATAATTTGCTCGGAGTATAACATGGGTGGGGCTGACCTCATCAGGACATTTCAAGTGGTGCCACACAAGTTTTCAATTACAGAATAAGTACAATAAATTGACTCTGAAATACTTTCCTGTAATTGTAAAATTGCTCAGCCACTCTGTGTTTTGTTTTGTGCAATGAGCCCCACCTACCGAGCCCCTAAGCAGAGTGAAACAAACCATGAAGGCATTTGAAAATGCAATTATTTCAACTGGGTTTGGAAGCAATGTGTCAGGGTCAATATACAGTGGTGTGCTCTACCTCTTACTATCTGATTTCCTTTGGTACTGCACATAATGTAGCTATACGGCTCTTGATGTTGCCTATCCCTAAACATAGCCTTGGGCTCTAGTCTGTTTCTGTTTTGTTGCTATTACTATAATAACCCTCATAAGCATTCTCATCACAAATGAAGACAGATCATGTACGTTCCTTCCAGCAAAAATCTTGACGCTGTAGGATTTTGGCACTGAAATAAGAGTCAGGACTTGTGACCTGAAACAAAACAACAATGGGCGTGCAATGAAGGAAAACGGTAAATATTCCAGCTCAAATAATGCTGTGCAATAACTGCAGGCTGCACACGCTACAGTCCGGTCAGATGGGAAACAAATGTGCGCCAGGGGGCTTTCGTCACTCTCAGCAACAGCCGCGGGGCTCGAGGATTGTTCGAGGACTAACAGATCAAAGAGCAGGCAAAGACAGCAAACATAAGCAGACCTCAACATGCTTCAGTTTCATCATTGCATATACACACACACACACCCACACACACTTTCATGCAGGCAACCTTGCGAGTTTCCACACATGCACAGACCATTTCTCGTTTTCTGTCACACAGATGTGTTAATATTTATCACATGGTTCAGATGGCTTTATCAAACATGAAGGGGAGGATAAAAGCCAGAGGAGGAAGTGATTTGGATAATTAATATGAGCTCTGTCCGACTCCGCAGGTTGACAGGTCTCCAGATGAAAAGGGTCCTGATAACAGTCTATTCCCTAGATCTTCTAAATTAATCAAAGTCCCAGTTCTGTTAATGTTAATTTTGACTCAAAGAAAAAAAAAAAAAAAAAACTTTCATCTTTAAAGGATTTAACTGTATTGGTCAGCTTCTTTCTGTGTAATTCTAATTTATGTATTTGGATGACT
>OMLF01004296.1:8106-26446 GCA_900302615.1 Holocentrus rufus | reverse complement strand
TAAAAAAGAGAGAAAGGGAGAGAGATTTAAAAGAGAGAGACACAAAGACAGAGAGAGAGAGACAGAGAGAGAGAGAGAGAGAGAGAGAGAGAGAGGGAGATCAGATAGAATAGACAGTAGAGAATTGAAGTTAATTTGTTTCTTTGATGATAGTAGAACACCCAGAATCTGATTAAAATATTAACGCGACTGCCTCAAACAGGAAATCTCATCTATCTCTGCCATCACAATGGAGATTCTGTCCTCTCACGTCCCGTGTCTATCTGTCTTTATCCATTTATCTCCCCATCTGTTTCCTTGTCTTTTCAAGTTTTTTTTTTTGAATACTTTATCCGTCTCCCCTCTCTCCCCCACCACTTTTTGTTTCTGTGATGTATACTTTTCTTTTCCCATTTCTCTTCCTTTCACTCCCTCTCCCTCCTTGCCTCCCTCTCTCTTATCCATCTCTTTCATGTCCTCTTTCAATTCCAGTTTCTCTTGCTCTCCACTTTCTTCAGTCCTTCCCTGTCTCTTTTTCATCTCCCTCCCATCCTTCAATATTGCTCCCTGCGTACCTTTCCCTCTGCCTTCTCTCCTACCTTCTCCCTCCTTCCTTCCTCCGTCCTTCCCCTCCCTCTTTTACCTGCTCAACGTCTCTCCCACCCCTTTCTCATTCTCTGAAATGTTACTGTCATCTAGTGTTTAAAATATGAAGAGCCGCAGCAACGCTCACTCAGATCAGTGGAATGGAATGACTTCTGCAATCTCTGTAATTAAAGTTCAGCAAAAACAACATCAACAAAACAGCCGAGATTCCTCGGCGATGACATTGAGCGAGTTTAGCGAACTCTGTTTTGCTGGAGTCTGCCAAAATGTTTTGAACAAAGAGGAAGCACACCACATAGGAATTTAATTAACATTCCACAGGGCGGGTGCCATGTAAGCATAATGAGTTATTTACTCCCTCAAACGGCTGACACACCCCCTTGATATAAAGTCATGTTCCTCCGGTTATCTCCAGTTAAGAAGGGAGTGGTAGTGAGTCAGAAAAGGAAAGGGTGAGGTTTTCAGACCGGAAAGTTTTGTTTCTTGGATCAGATTTAGGAGATAAGTGTCCAACAAGTAATCATTTGACATTTGTCCGTGATACATGCTGATTTGGACGATGAGAACATGGCAACCTCTGGAATGATCATCTACTGATTGAAAAATACATTATATAGCTCTACTCAACAGGCAGCAGTCCTCTGATGTGTCTTTATTTGAGTTATATCATGTGTATAGCAGGTCTAGTTGTCCTGTCAGATTAGTTTTAGTGGGAGAGCTTTCATTATGCAGTCGGTCATCTTTAGCTGCTCGATGGTGGTCCTGTTCATGAAGGGCACAATAAGGTGAGTCCAGGTTTCAGAGGAGTTTACTTTGGGCTTTCTATGTGCTGATCGAAGCCTGGGGCATGTTTTTAGGGGATTTGAAGGATGATGTTTGGGAAGACCAATTCCTCTCACTCGATTGTTTTGCGCCGCTCGGCAGAACTGAATCAATCCAGAACCGGTTCATTTGATTCACCTTTGAGAAAGTGACAGTTTCATCGCCAACAGCACTTGGGTTGAACTTTAGAGGGCTCGCTCATAACTGTGCAGAGCGCGGGTCCAACTACAGAGACCGACAATTTGAAACTCAGTTCCACTGCTGGACCAATTTGATCTGCTCACTTTAAAGTATTGTTCAGATGAATGATTGCTAAATTAACCATTACATCGCTGGTGTGGGATTTAACAATGATGATCATCAGTGTCGGGAACATTTTGGAGTTGGAGTTTTCCAGACTTTAATCACCAAAATTGTCTCCAACCTAAAAGAAGAAAATTGCAGTTAGGGGTTTATCGCCTTACAATATGCCTGTGACCTCAGAATGATCATGTAAGAGAGAAATGCTCAGAAATATAGTAAGACCTAAGGAAAGAGATCGAAGGGATTTTTGAGAGGCAAATAAGCACGTAGAGAGTGGGTATTCAGTAGAGAGATGATGTTCTTTGAAAAGATGAGTTTCAGTCTATTATGGAAGATGGGAAGGGACCGATGCTGTTCTGGCTGGAACAAGAAGATTATTTCACCGGTGAGCAAGGAGGGAGAGGAGTGATGACCAGGCTGGAGCGGGGGAAGTGAAAGCCAAGCAGCCGGTCAAGAGAGAATGCAGAGCACGGGCTCGTATGTTGGGCTTTACCATGGCCTGAAGGTATGGGAGTGCGGATCCCTTCGTAGCCTGGTGTGCCAGCGCCGGGGATTTTAAAGTGGTATGTGCCGCCGCAGGCAGCCAGTGGAGGGAGTGTAGGAAGGGGGCGAAACGAGAGAATTTGAGAAGGTTGAAGACCAGGCAGACTGCAGTGTTTTGGATGAGCTGTCGGAGCTGAGGGGGAGCATTTCAGGATTCTCACTTTGAGGGAATTGCAGTAGTCCAGACGGAAGATAATTAAAACTTGGGCAGAGTGCCTGCAGAGGAACGCTCTGGTTTAATGGACGTTGTAGACTGCAACCCTGCAGGTCAGGCGGCGACTGCAGAGTGAGTCTTGCATCACAGTCAGTCGTTGAGAATCACATCAAGGTTCTTCTGGGGAGTCTGGGCAAGAAAGCTCGTTTTTTTAGCATAATTGTTATCTGCCTACATCGATGGTGACTTCAGTGCTGGATGGTTACTTCCCCAAAATGGGTGTGATCAACCACCATCACCAAAATTCACAAATTCTCAAACTTCTTCCTTTATTCATTCATCCATTCGCTGTCATCATTACGTGACACCCAAACAGCATCATACTTAATACTTGAAGCATGATACTGTACAAGTCATTCAAGTTAGTAGCTCAAGTTTGACTGAGCAGCTTTTCCCCAATTATAGGCCCAATTCACAGTCGTGACAAGTCTGTGCTGGTCTGCAGACTTTGGTCCAGTTGGAGTGGATAGGTGGCACAGTGAGTCAAGAAATGCATGAGGGGTGCATGACTCTAATGTGGGCTATGATTATATCAAACATGTTTCATATACATAACCCAATTCTGGATGTAATGGGATGGTGGGTGCTGCGGTGAGACAAATCTGAACAGAGAGCAGATTGACTGAGACTGATCATCAGTAAACAAATTTGTGAGCCATCTATATTTTCTCTGTCGCAGTGTTGCCGTAGCCTTTTGAACTCCCACTTTTACCTTTTGATCTATTATGGATGTGCAGGCTAATTTGATTCACAAAATTAGCTACTCACCTCCAACTCCCTCTTCAGTCTGTATAGCCCATATTGCTCACATCTGCCCTTCCGCGATTAAATCCAAATGCATTTTGCACACTTCCAGGCTCTTCTCTAGCGCGTAACACGAAAGCAAACTCCAAAAGTCGCAATTTGTTTTCCGCCTCCTGGTAACGTGAGAGTTTGTATTCTCACATGAGTTTTGTGTGAGCAGTTTGGTTCAACTGCAAGTGATCTCAGTCGTTATACTTGTGATCCCAATTTTTCATTCATCAAAACAAAATCTGCACATTTTAGTCAGTGTCATATCCCCAGCCTTTTCATAATCTGTTAGGATTTTAAAAGTTGTGCTGTGTTTCCAATGCTTAATTTGATGAATTGGCTTATTTTGATATGAGTGAACGCACTGTTCGTTTTCTGTGAGGGACTGGAAAGTAAAGTGCTGTTGTCATTTTTCTAAAGATGAATATAATTTGTCCTGAATTATTCCGCTCCTGTCAGACAAACCAATAGAGTTTCACTTCAATTGAAATAATCAGTCCTCCCACCTCTAGTCACCACCATGCTACAAAAAAAAACTGAACCACATGACACCATCTCTGCCTGACCTCTGATACTTGGTTTAATGTAGGTGGGTATTTCAGGGACAACTTTTTTCCATCAGAGAGCAAAACCTTGTGACTTTGTGATGTTAGTTGACAGCACATACAAACCGAGGCTTGCTGAGAGGCTCACTGTGTTATCGGTGTATCTTCGCCACTGGGAAAGTCCTTGGCTCACAATAGGCTTGCTGTTCACAAGGGCTCTTGATAGCCTCACCTCACCTTGCCTCATCCATTCACTCATCCTCCAATCATTTAACGAGCGATGTAGCTGTTTCTGCTTAGCATCTGTTTGTTCTTGGATCCCACCAACGCCCTGCTTGGATTTGTGCTATGATGGTTTAAGGGTGCAGGTGAAACCCCATCAATAACATTGATGCCAACCCGCTGTTTTCAAGCCAAACTACCTTAAAGATTAATTCAATCTCGCATACCTTATATCACCATAGATGTTATAATGAAAATATTGATCTTAAAATTGATGTTTTAAGTATAAATCTGAGAGAGACTGATAGGTAGAACTATAGCTATTACATTCAAGTGCAATATCTTTCAGTAACTGATATTTGATCTAATATGAAATTTTATTCCAATTCATTCACATTTTTTACTCTGGTGGAGCTTTGAAAAGTTATTTCACTTAAAGCCTTTTGTTTACAACAGCTCAGGGAACACTGTCTTCACAGCTGCAAGAGCACACACACAAAATCTTTCTTCCTGTCTCTTTTTTGCACACGTACACACACACACACACCCACAATGTTTGGTTTTTACACACCCTGATGCACCCACACAAACACGTAAGCATGCACATGCACAAACGAGCTCTGCTGTGATGGTATCAGAATATTTCAGCAGCCTTCTTTTTTTTTTTCCTTCAACGTGAGAACCTGAAATAAAGATACCCAGCTCTCCGTGGAGATACACCCATGTACACATCAGCCCACACAGTGCCCAATACGATGCTGATGCTCACACAAATGCGCACAGATTTAAGCAAACTTGAGGATTAACATCTCACACACTCACACACACACACATACACACACACACATACGCATACACCACTCTTACATATGCATGCATATGCACACACAAATATGCACATGAGTATATAGTCAGATTTTCTCACACATGGGAGTAGAATTACAAGCACACAAATACAGAATACTGACCTTGGAGAAAGATCAGTGTATGTATAGAGGTTCTGGCTAATGAACCTGAAGGTAACACTGGAAAATAAAGCAGCTCTAAGACACACACACACACACAAGCACACACACACATACAGCACACACTGACACATGGAGTAGAGATTTGAAGTGGACTGCTAAACTGAAATAATTGGAAATGTTAAATGAAGTGCTCTTGTCTTGTTGGGATTGGGGTCTTCAATAAGTCCCCCCCAACAGAAGCCGCTCTACTGACAACTTTACCAGCTTGCTCTGCGTTTGGGCTTTTAGTGCTCCTGTGCTACTGTGGACCAGCAGCTGCCCCCCCTCCCCTGAGCAGGGGAGGAAGTCAACAACTGCCATCTGTGCTGCAGGCTTATGGATCACTGAGAAACCGAAAGGCTGTAAAGCTTGACACCAACATATGACCTCCATCACCGCATCACTCCATCACTGTGGTCAGAGCAGAGGGTGAGCCAGTGCTGTAGGAAGTCGCAGTGAAGGGTGATGGTTGACCACTTGAAGGTGAGATACTTCATGGTGCTGCACTTAACCTCATGCTGCAAGAGCTTTTGGCTAATGCACAGAACACGTAATCCATCCCTGTCCCCAAACTTCTGGGACAAAATGTTCAGCGCATCAGTCTGGAGGACAAAAAGCAGAGAGAAGTTGGTTGAGTTTGGGAGCGGCCTCAGAAAGGGCCTGTTTTAGTCTCTCAAAAGCCAACCGACACGTCTCTGTGCTCTGTACTGAGTCTGAGCGCTCTGAGAAGGGCAATATGAAGTGCATCTAAGTAAAAAAGAAAAAAAGAAAACAGCTTGCATCTTTCTTGGACTTGGGCCTACTGCAAGCCTCAATGGCTGCTGCTCTATCTATCTGAGGGCAGCCATGCCCATGGCCTAAGTGGGATGCCGGATACTGTATTTCCTTTCATCCAACCACACACTTACTCAGTTTGGCTGTGAGCCCCGCCTGCCTCAAGGCCTCCAGGGCAGCTCTCAGTCGTTGCATATGGTTTTGTCAGCTATTGCTGCAGATAATGAAGTCATCTAGATGGGCAGCGGCATATGAGCATTTAGGGCATGGGCAACCTCCTGCACAAACACACAGATCATGCCTTGTAGTGCTTTGATACTGCTCTGCAGTGTGTACAATCATCAGCCCATTGGTCTGAGATCAGTACACACTGGTCTGAATGGACTCAAAACACAATCATTTGAACAGCTCCCCAAAAATCTGTGACATAAATGATCTTTTTCTAAACCAAGGAGATTATTTTGAAACAGTACTTGAGCAATATTCTTGGCAGAAATGTTGCAAAGAGTCACAGCTCTGAAATATTGTGTTACATAATTAGCTATGACCAGCACAAAACAATATCGCTGTGTGCTACTGTGTCCATGACAATTCTTTTGAGGGGCACATCAATGCAAGGGAAAGGGTACAAAGACTCTTTCAGGGTGGGCGTGGGTTAACTAAGTAACATGGCTGCTCAGACAGGAGATCTGCACCATTCAGTATTTTGTTTTATTCCAGTGCGCCAGTTGTGAGGGTCACAACTGCCGCAACATAATCTGTCCCTAGTCGAGCAAAAGTGAGAATACATCTGTGCTGCATCACGATGCCCCGAAAGCACTACCACCTCCCCTTGTTCCTCTCCATGAGTCCAGGACAAGCCTGTCTCTCAGTTGACCAGAGGCCCATATATTCCCTGTCAGTTTCTAAAACCCAAGCCAAACACTGCCCAGTTTGATGAGATATAAAAGGTGGCAGCAACCCACAACCTTTATTCTATGCTTTGTGGTCTGCACTTGTACAACAACATACAGTATGTGTGCCCCCCTGACTTTCATGCCCTCATTCACACAATGTATAGAAAGTCAAAAGTCTCCCTTAAGAGCCTGGAACAAACCACGCGATGATGGATCAATGACTGTGAACAGCATCCTCACACATACAGATCTCTTCAAACTGGTGTCAATATTCACGTGGCACCAAGCCAAGCTGGTCGAGATCTGCCTTCTTCAGGTGATGGTGTTTGTTCTGTGCAGATACTGGTGGGCTGTGACCCGTCAGCTGCACTTTTTGGTGAGCAGAGGAGGTAGACATGGCCCATTCTCCCTCCTGCCACCCACACACCAACAAAAAATCTCTCAAAGACCTCAAGGAAGCTTTCAGGGTCATCAGTGGGGAGAGCGGATGGAGACAGAGGCTGGCGGTGGTACTTTGTCAGAGGGGAGGCATCTGGGCAGAAGCTGGACTCCTTTAACAGAGCCTCAGCCTGCAGCACATGATCATGTTTTTTTGCTCCATGCCATGCTGGCTCCCATGCCGACTGGCAAAGCGATTCAGGACTTGTCCCAACAAAGACTACAATGGGCTTCATTCACAAAACAGTGCCTGCACACAAATTTGTACTGAAACCGTTCAGATGAACATTTTAAGCACAAATCCAGGATTCATCAATATTTTCTGACTTGAATTTGTTCTTACTCTGCAAACAAATTTAGAACTGCCTCAGACCATCATAAACATCCCACAGTCTTAGAAAATAATACAAAATCTATTTGATGAAAACAACAGTATATTACAATCACAATTAGTTTATTTAGTAAGACTTTGTAATCCATAAAGCATACATATAGTTAAATTATTTATACAGGTGGCAATAGCCTATATATTGGAATTTTCATTTTGGAATGCGACACCAATTATTTCCCCCATCAGACTGTGTGGTGATATCCAGCATGTAACTGGTTAACCAGCAGAGTTCCTCACAGTCTGACAGTTCACTGGTGGCATAGAGGAGAGGCAGGCTGCTTTCAGTATGTCAGGTAATGTGACTGGCACCTGGCGCAGTGATATTGATTATTTAGATCAATTCTACAGATCTGCACACTCACACTAGTACACACTTGCCAATATGTGGAGATGTGCCACAGATGAATCTTTTTAGAAAACACTGTAATAGCTATATTTTTTCTCAGCAAAATGTATCCATGGCAGTAGAATTTTTTAATACATCAGTGGGAATCCCTGTCTGCTAACAGGCATGCAGGCTGAATACAGCATCCACAGCACGTCAGTGTGTCAGTAAGCAGATATGCCAATGACGTGTTTACAAGCTAAATCTGCTTTTCCTGTTTTCTACCACTGAAACTGGTGTTTGCATTTCACTATTAGCTAAGTTTTTTCTACTTTAACCATCAGGGGACATATTTTTCCTCTTTGCCGTGACGTGACAGCTCTCTCCACTGCTGCACCTCTCCCAAAGAGCTTTATAGAAATGGGGGCGTGGTAGTTTGCTAATTTCCGATTGCGAGCACGTGCCTGTCAATTCAGAATGAATCTGACGGTAATTTTGCACGCTCACTTATTTTGTGCGGAAAATAAGAACATTTCTACACACACGTTGATGAATGAGGCCCAGTGTCTTTTGTCTTGTCAAAAGGAGTTTTTAATGTCTTCTTAATGGCTTTTATACATACCTGACCACATGAATTATCTCCTTGACAATAATACGTTTACCCTGTACCTTATTTGGCAGAACACAGGGAAACACCCTGGATGAATCATGATGAAACAGCAACACAAATCACAGTCTTGTAGTTATTCATTCAAATAAATGCTCCCCTATTAACAACATTGCATACAGTGTATTCAGATACCCCTTGCAAGCTGTCAGGCTTGCTGTATGCTCTCTTTTATCAGCGCAAGGACACGTGCTCTTGTTGTACAGCATACCCGCTCCTCTGTCAGCATATAGTGAAGCACACAGGAGTAGAGGCAGAGGTTAATTAGATGCAAGTGTGCCTTGTTGACCAGCTGAACCATTCCTAGTTCTCCCCACCTCCCAGTGCTTCATGCCCGTCAGCTTCCTACTGTGCAGATCAACTAGTACAGCGCATTGCTTCCTCTGATGAAAATGTAACTTCTAATTGGGGCAAATCAGGAGTTTCAACTCCAAAAGGAGCTCTGAGGTCCAAATTCCTTTGGGAGCTCTCGTGCTAAGTGAAGTCGTATACTCAATCGTGGATGCTTCCGGAAGAAAGAGTCTTTTAAACAATGCAATAAATATACTTCAACAAACAGAGGATTCACCTACAGAGCAAACGTGTCCGTTTATTCATCATAAGGAGCAAATGGAGCTGTTGAGATAGGATAGTTTAGTATTTTTCAAAGCCGGTATCTGGATCCAAATCTCAAACGTGGTTTGCAATAAATGGATGGTAATTGATGATGATGTAATCTTTATGCCTCGCACTAGCAGTGGCCTACATCAGGGCTTTTAGAGCAATGTCCAGATGGTCGGGACGGTCAGGACCCAAAAGTGTCATCAGAGGAAGATTAAAATTTCCCATATTACTGGAGAAATTGATAATCAAAGCTCTGGGAGATGTTGTGATGCCAAAGCCGCTCCTCTTCCCTGCAATGTATGGCAGGCTTATGAAATACTGTGAAACACTGCTACAGATTCTTAGGACCACAGCTTTAATTGATCAATAACATATTACTAAATTTTGAGCTTTTATTTTTTTATACAATTTCATCTGCTCTCATGATTTATTTTTTCAGATTTGCTCAATTTGGATGGTAAAATTATAATAGTGCGAGGTGAATTTTCCACCCACCACAGCAGTACATGAAGATTTCACGGTGCATCCTGGTCCTTCATCAGGTTGACGCACATCCTCTTGCAGCGTTGTGGTCAAATCCAACTCACAGCCTTTGTCCCAAGTCATTCCTCCTCGCTCTCCCACCCATAATGTTCTCACTCTGTACTGTACATTGTCTAATAAAGACAGCTCTGGGATTTTTCCAGTAGGCTTCTTCTCTGTGTTTACAGAGGACATTTGTGAAATTGTGTAATGGTTCAAATGTGTATGTGTGGTGAGGAGGTTATGTAAGTGCATTTCTCACTTCTGATTCATGCATTCTCAGATCTCTATGAGTGTGTGTGTTTGTGTATTTGTTCAGGAGGGGGTGGTATTCTGGTGATAAAATACCTTTAATGCCCCCCAGCATATAAACACATACCTCCAACAGTCAAAGTCTTACAGAGAAACACTAGCAAGGCCAAGCGTGTGGGTAGAATATAAGATTGAAAAGTACACACACACACATGATTATGGCCGGTGAGGACACAGTAAAGAGGAGTCAGAATCACTTCCGGTCTGAAAATCTGTGTGTGAGTCATGACTCGCTCCTGATTTTAGTTTCATGATTCACGGGACTAGCGTGGCTGTCTTTGGCCCGGCTTAATGTACACCAGATTAACGATATTTCAGCTCTCAGCCAAGAAAGTTCACGAGAGGTCACAGCAGAAGAGGTGAAAAACAATAAACTCATGAATATAACTGAGAACAAACTTCAGCAATCCATGGTTGGGAAATAGGTTAATGACTTACGGATGTAAATATTTCATTGGCTGGAGAGGTATCAGCGTTCCACCTGCTTGGTTCAGGAATAAACAATTCAGGTCCCAGTGCTGGTTTCCTGATTCATGACTGTTTCATACTCTTCACAAACACTTTATTAGTTTTTGTGTGAGAGTGTGTGTGTGTGTGAGAGAGAGAGAGAGATAAAGAGATTTCGGAAACAGGAGCAGAGCTAATTCTTAATTAAAGGTGTTACTATTGTGTGGTGAGATTATCTGCTGTATTAGTGAGCGGATATTCTTGTATTTGTATTTCGCCTTATCTCATCAAAAGTAAATGACACCACTTTTCAGATCCCTCTAAAAAGGAACTATTTTGTACTTTACAATGTAATAAAATGCACCAGAATTAAGTACAGATGAGGATGTGCATGAAGGGGATAGCATGTCAGTGTGTGACACATAAGGGGAACATCAATGCGAACTTGTGAAACTGTGGAAAACTTGTGAAATGTACTGCACCTTCCCACGTTAAACTTTAAATCAGATTTTTTTTTATGTGCAATGGATAGTCGTCATGACCTGAGCACTGCCAGTTTTCACAGCTCGGTGTATAAGGTTGTGTGTCGGTGTGTATTAAAAGATATGAGCACATCCTCAAGTGTGAATGTCTTTCATCTTTTAGGAGTAACCAGATGCACTTCACCATTGTGGAACGAGGTGTAAGCACAGAGAAAAGAGCCTGACTTCCTAGAATGACCCTTAATTAAAACCATGTCTGCTGGATTACATATAGAACATGGAGAACATCACAAACTATGGAAGCACATGTGAGGTACAAGTGGCCTGAGGTGTAAGTAAAGCCTTGACCAGTGAAAAACACATCACGCATGTATGCACTGTGAGTTTAATTTTTTTTTCTTCTTTTTTTCAGTATTTAAGCATAAATTGTGTGTTGATAAAAGTAACTTTTACAAATAAGGACTTGTTTTACCAGTCTTGCTTTCATGCCCTAAAGCCAAGCAGCCTTAAGTTTTCTCTAATTCATTTATATTCATACCATAATGCAAAATAGATTTTCTTGTGTAAGCTTATTTTACATGGCATAATGTACACCTAATTAACATTTAAATACACAAAATTTACAAAAATATATATTATCTTGTATTTGTATATCAAAATTTCAGCACATTTCCTTCCTGGAAAAGTATAGTGAATAGCTCAGTGTGTACCAGAAGGCGTAAATAAAAACATTTTGAGCAATCCTGCCTCTAAGCCTCTCCCATCAAATAAAATGGTGGATAAAAACAATGATCATACACTTAATGTGAGAACTGGGCAACATTTCTCTGACATCACTGCCCAATCCCATCTGATCCATCTGCCCCGTTTCTCGTTTGCTACAGCACAGTCGTCTTGCAAGTGAACATCAGACAGTGTGATTTTTCTCCATTGTGAATATCTTGGGTAAGAGTTGAGAGTCTGTGTTGGAAAAAAAGTAGAAAATTAGTTAAAGTTCACTGTTTTCGCAATGGAGGCACTCTCAAAAGTCTCACAGTTTTTTTTTCTTTCAGTAGCTGTTAATCACAACAGTCTGATGTTTGCTCAGTATATGGACAACACATGAAGCTTTTGGAAAATCTGGTCCATAATGTGTTTAGAAATATGTCTGCTAATGTGACAAGTTTCTCACATTTTGCCATCAACAGCAACCGTCTGCTGTGTCTGCTCTGGTCTGCTCCTTGGGTTTCCATCCCCCTCATAATCGGTATGATGTGGTCTTGTCAGGACATAGGCATGAAGTCCACTATCTTTGTATTTATCCACCATCTTTGGTTTCATTGCGTCTTTAGACGAGCATTTACATCATCATGCGAGAACGGTTTCGTGTGTGTGGCCAATCTCAGGTCCCAATGCACTTCTACACATGACTCTACAGCTGCTTGTCCAATGTATTTTTTATTTATTCATTTCTCTTTTTTTGTGGTAAATTATTTATTCATATTTGAGTTAAATGACAGGGATGGGATTACATGTCCACTTGGCAGAGAAGAGAAGAAACAAAAGGATCAAGAATGGGCCTTTGAATAATACATTGTGCCATAAATAAAGTCATCAGCTCAGTGGTCATTCTCCACTGGGATAGATAAAATAAAAAAATAGTAAAAAAATAAATAAGGGAACTTAGATATCACATCCCTCCTCTCCTCCACCCTGCAATCCTATAATCAATCATTTCCAGCATGAGATATTATCAGGTTTAGCATGGTGCAAATTGGCTGCCTGGCATTGCATGTTGGCTATATCTGTGAAATCTAATGGCCATCTCTGTATAGTTGGAGAGCGGGGAGATTTCCATCTTCAAGCTATTAGCCTCTTGGCAGCTGTGAGGCCAGCCAACCAGAAACGTCTCAGTTTGACAGAGGTTTCCAGGCTTGAGGTGCCATTAAGTAACAAGACAGCTGGTAGGTTTGGAATCTGTTTGAACATTATGGTGGACAGCATGGCACAGACCTTCATCCAGAAATCCACAACCCCTAGACCCTCGCTTATCATGTGAGAAATGTGCCAATCGGATTATGTGCATTTTGATGAGGGTATGGCTTTCATTTTATGTAATGCACATGGAGTAAAATAATTATGTTCTACATGTAAAATTGAAATGAATAACTTGTTTGTCTGTGTTTCTGGATGATTGCAAGATATTAATCCAAATTAATTGTCGGTTCAGAGCGGTGCCACTGGAAGACAGATCCACCTTCCACAGTGAATTGGTAGGGGTTTAGGAGAAGCTTTTACCAGGGATACCAGACCCCTGGGCCTGTTCAATACCATTTGAAATGGATGTGTACCTGTGCACAGTTGAAGGTAAAAGAAGAATGAAGTGCTGGGTAAAATAAAATGTTCCTGACTGACTTGTAATACACAGAGACCTTTAACCCTGAAAAATATGAGAATGTGTGAATGTGTAGCTGGAGTGGTTAAGCACTGTGTAAAAACAGGTTTTGATGTGAAACTTTCTTCCTTGACTAAATACAGATCTGATATATGTGCACATACAGATCAAATTTCAAGACAGAACCGATAACCTGACTATAAATGCAAGCCGTAATATACAAGCCCACAATACTGTATTATACAAACCTATTTCTTCATTTTGTTCGGTTCATTTCTGCATTCAGACTGAAGATGTGTGCAAATGAATTGCATCTAAGTAGTTGAGGATGTTTGTTCTGCCACACCTTACACCACTGACCAAAAATCAAACATTTCAATTGGATAAGATTATGAAAAATGTCAGTCGTCAGTAAGTAGTTTATTTACAATTTTTAACCGCTGGTTCATCTAGAAAAGAGACGTTCATAGACTCATCTGAGCCATTCTCTGTGGCATTTGTGAACAATCAGAACCAAAATTAAAAACAAGTCAAATGCACATCACAAATGCACATACTGTCATCTACTCTGATGTACTCAGCTCTGCGGGCTGTATAGTTATTTGTTCCTGTAAGGATACTATATTGAAAAGAGACATATTTTCAAAGTTTCTTTTTTGTTTAATCATGTATTTTTGTTTTGTATAATGGTAAATGTGACCTACATGAGCAACCCACCCAGTTGTATTTTTTGCACAAACTTCCTTGAGCAGTAAAACTGATTCTTATTGTGACTGATAAAACTGAGTCCAACCCAGCGATGTGAATATGTTTTACTTACTCTGAGCAGCAGGTGGCAGCATCACATAACTGAACTGGATACTAAACAGTGTCAGAGTGTCACGGTCAAGATAGAGGATGTGAAACTTTAAAACACAGCCAAGCTATTCACAGTGACTTGAGGGGTTTAACTGTGGCTGTTGACACACACTAAAGCTCATAAAAAGTTAGTGATCAGATAAGAGGCAAACAGTGATGAAGCTCCAGTTCACATGGGTTTTGGTGAACAACAGTAGCCAGAATTGTGTTCACTTTTTTCCCCTCCCCATATGGTTTGAAACTTGTATCTGTGATGGATTCACATCTTTGAAGGGTTCAGGCAGCATCTACTGTTAGTGAGCATGAAGAATTTCCCATCATTATTGAGAACAAACAAACATGATACAGTTTGTGTCCTGGACAGGTAAAGAAGGGGAAGTGAAATGTAATCATATGATGAAGATAATAAAACCAAACACTGAACTATGCATTTGCTGTCATCACTGGCAGTAAACCACATGTTTCTATGACACTGAAAATCGTAGGTTCTCAAAAATATTATAGACCAATCAGCAGGAAAGCAGTCAGACGCACAGAAGCAGACAGGTGTGGGTAAGCAAAACAGGAAAACATCTGTATGACCAAAATGTCAAAGGTTTCTGCACTTCTGCTTTAGAGATCTAGCCACAGATCAGCACCAAGGACGTGGTATTTTTTCGTGCCATTTTCACAAAATTCAGTGACATTTTTGTCTGTTTCAGCTTTAGTTTTTATATGCTTCCTCTCACACAGGTTTTGTCATACAGCCCATTCTTATTGAAATTGTTGTAGTGTATTTTATACATATTACTAAATATTTTGATTCCATATGAAATAAACCAAATTACTACATTTATTGTGTCAAAAGTCAATTCAAAATAAACTTTATTTCATCTGCATTAATAAAATTTGAGTGTGATATAACCTATTGTCGTGCGCTAGCCGTCTTGACATTTTAAGGACCCTGTGACATTTGCAGTCTATCAGTAACTAGGCTTGCACTAAAAAGGTCAATAGCCACTTCTGCGGGCAGCTTTAAGGGACACTGTCATGCTTTTTTAATAGTTTTGTCACAGTGTGTTTTAGGACTGTGGCAGCACAAGCGAAAGGTCTGGGTGAAGTTGCTGTCACTTCCGAATGCAGGCAAAAACAACTCCACACAGTGTGTTTCTACACAGCCTGCCACAATACCAGCTGGCATCCAAACTACAAGCTGTAAGGCATCGTCTTAGTTTAACCATCTTATGAACACCCATATAAAAGTTAATAGAGGAAAGGAAGGGTGCAAGCATCAGGCTGTGGGTGTGGCCCATTGATCGTGGTGTAACACCAAACTGAGTCAAATGCCCGCCAGCTCCAAAAATGCGAGGCGAGATCTCAGCTATCTCCAGGAAAAATCTTCTGTAAAGTCTGACTAATTCTGACTAAGCTGAAGTTCTGCTTCAGAAAAACAGGAAGTGGAAAGCCTTCAGAGGAAGAAGAGAGGCCCATCTGTAATTAAAAGAGGAAAGGCTCCAGAATGGTACTCCAACCAAAAATGGTCACCTTGTTAAACATACATTCATGCCTCCTAACACCACGAATCACTCACATTGTTTTTGTTTGGGCATGATGCAAATAAACCACCAAAAAAACACCTCTTTTAATCCTTTAATTAGATGTTACGCATTTGTGGCCTCCGTCTATTGATAAATATATTACATGATAAATATAATACATATATTACATGAGACTGTAGTGAAGTCCAGCTCTAATGTGTTGATTTCTCTTAATCCCCTATCCCAGTTACTGATTTGTTCAGATCTGTTTTCGTTTGAGAAATCAGGTAACTGCTGTCTGAGGCTTAATAACTCAATTACTGACGTGTATGTAAATGTAGTGTGTGGGATATGTGCAGTCAAGGACCCGAGAGGGGTGGTAAGTGTTTCCTGTGTTTTTTTTTATGCCTGTGTGTTTGCCTCTGTATATGAGTATCTGCGTCAACATGTGTCTCTGAGTGTGAATATGTGTGTGTCTGTGTGTGTGTGTGTGTGCAGGAGTCGCCCCTCAAACAAGACTCAGTGAGAGCAAAAAATAAACCTGCCTCTCTGCACAGCCACATCTAAAACCCACCACATGTGAATATGAGTGAGAGATATTAGAAATTGGGTTAGAGTTAGGTTTCGGTCAGTGTTGGGCTAAAGGTAAGACTTCGGTTTTCAAGAGAGTGTAAATCTAATGAAAAAGTCTCCTGAATATCTATTATGCCACTACAGTTACATAAGATGTGTGCATTCAGGTTTTGTTCAAACTCAAACAGCACATAAACACTTTTTTTTTTATTCCCACACATTTGTAGCATTTTTGGCCTTGTCGAGCAGTTTTTTATTTGGTGCTACATGGGCCTTTACATATTACTGTATGTGACATTCGGCAAAAATGATGTATGAAACTTCTGTCTAAAAGTGTCCCCCACTCTATTGTAATGTTAAGATACCGTATTTAGTTAAGTAGTATAAAATCAACCATTATTGATACACTGCAAATGATTGAAATATCCTTTAAAATTACAGTTGTAGCCATTTGCCACTTGACTTCACCAGGATGAAGATGACTAAATAATCATCATCACCCTTTATAGGTCAAAATGTCTAGTCAGGCTTACATCTTGCACAAGGGCTATAATTCTGCTTTTATGAGTGAATGTCTTGATTTAATCTATGTCCTGACCAACCAAGAAACTTTATTTACTGCTACAGGGCGAGTGAGAAGGACAGGCTGGTGAAGAATGAGACAGATAGAGCTTCGTCCACATCAGCAGCAAAACATTTCACTGTTGAGCTGCCACTGCGCATAATGACATTCACAGTTGCTAATGACAACAGTTTCGATGTCTTTTTGATGTTATAGAGTGGAAACAAGAACTTCTGAAAGGTGCTGCTTTAGACAGATGGGTGTGAATATGTAACAAGCCATTCATCGTGAAAAAAAAAAATGAGTCAAAAAGACAGTACAGTGCAGGGAACTGTGCCAGTGTTCACATTTCCCACTATGACTGTAGCAACGGAAGAGAGAGTGTGTTTTACTTAATTTGTGCCATTTTTCTTCCCACGTAGAAAAGGAGCAAAAAGACCACTGCCACGTCTGTACAACTCCACAACCTAATAGAACCCTTGTATTTAACATCGGCTATCTAAAATGAAATATTCAGTTGCAGAAATCACAATCTGCAAACTCTTGAGGTCGCGTCGTGCCCGTGTGAACCAGAACAGTGCAGCAGACCATAATGCCCCACTGCTGAGACGGGCGGCCTTTTGGATTTCTACTCTTCACACACCTAAGTGACTTATTCAGGACTTTGACATTCGGGACTTTGGCATTCAACCTTTTCTCAAAGAACTGTAACTCTGTTCAGAAATTGAATGAGAACCTAACTATATTCTGGTTTGACTGTCGTATGGTCTTCTGTATCTGACCTTATATGTATCCACTACTTTTTTTCTGCTCTTCCATGCTGCTGTACTCTTTATACATGTTTTAAATAATTTAGAGGCCCTCTATCAGTTGCAAAGCTGATCTTTTTTCAGATGAAAACCACTTATATTAAATGCAATAAATGTACTACCTGGGCACATCTGATAGGGTGTGAAAACTGATATGAATTGCCTTTATATTATTCCAAGTAAACTATAATAACAACGTTTTTATATAATACACTGCTCGTCAGAAAACATGATAACTTATAAGGTTAAGATAAGGTTACTGGTGGGTTACAAGAGAAATTACTTTGAAATGTTGCTCCCCTGAAAGAAGTGTGAACAGCACTTGGTAGACTGTTCAGACTAATTATTGTAAATCACGAGGTGACTCACACATTCTCAGACGCCTGTCTAACTTTTGGGTTTCATAAAGGACTTTGACATAGAGGGAATAAAACAATAAACCTGTGAAGTTCACCTACGCACGCTGGTGCTCGCACACACTCAAACACACACACACATACACACACACACACACACATACGCAGAGGGCAATTTGAGAGACTTAATCCTGCCAGCAGCAAACAGTGATGTCAGCCAAATTATTGCACACACTAAACTGGCCTAATAAAGTGCATTCGTAGACTCACAGGCACAGACACACACACACACACACACACACACACACACACACGCAAATACAAAAAAAAACAAGAAAAATGGAAAGAAAATGGAAATCGTCATCTACAAATGAAATGGGTCACTTGTTTGAAATCTGTGT